>VDFB02096545.1:159472-202918 GCA_007258455.2 Sequoia sempervirens | reverse complement strand
ATACATTGTGGACTATGAAGTAGTGTCAATAAGGTTGAAGGATCTTAAGAACTACAATACCATGATACAATGAGTCCCCTGTAGTAAGTAGGCAATCTATAGGGCATAGTTTGATTTTATAGAAGGATGCTCATGAAAGGAATCTTCAAGTGATAGTGAGTGAGTTGTTTAAGATTGCATTTGAGGGTGCAATACCCAATCTTAAAGGAAGTTAGAAAAATAGTAAATGTGCAAGAAAATTGAATCGTACACAATAAACAATTCAGAATGTTATTTTCCATAATTCCTTGAGTTTCAAGACAAAAATCTCATTGTATCTTCATGATGAAAGTGGTGAACTTAATGGTCAATCACTGGCAACCATGATTTTAAAACATGCTATTGTGCTTATGGAGGCAACATTTTAAGCAAGGCAGGGAGTTGTGGTTTGGAACAATGGTAGGTATGAAGGACTTGCTTTATATGCATACTATGCAGTCTAGCTTAAGATAGCATTCTTAGAAGAGATTGAAGGTGGATTATGGAACACAAGGGTTATCATGAAAAGGATTAAAGCAAAGATTGAGATCTATTTAAAAGCCACGGTCATGTAGATATTAAAGATGTCACATGCAAAACCCTAGTAGCTGGAGTAATGAATACAGTGCCAAAGAGGATAGTGTGTTGGGGTAGATTTAGGAGATCTCCACATTATCTAATTACAGGGAAATACATCATTTATTTATTTATTTAATTAAAAACAAATCATTCTTAAAACCCTATATAGGGATACATTGAGCATTTCCAAAAGCCTCTCAAGGAATTTGAGATTATGCAAAATATATGTCAAGTAACATTCATAAGTACTAGTGAATCTTGATCACTTCAGAATAGCCCATTAAACATGGGTTGTGCTTGAATGCACTACATAACGATATAACACAACCACTTGCACATATCAACTGTAGAAAGTTATAGGCTCTCTTAAAATAAGAAATCACTTTTCAATCATGGTACTACATCCTAAACTAAGTAAACTTGAGACAACTTGAATGCACCCAATGATGATTGACACCTACATTATACAACCTGAATTAACTACATTATATGAGTGCTTCCATTTCTATCACAACATAGCCACATTAAACTTGGGTCACACATGAATGCATCATGTAATTGTTATAGCATGTAACTGTGCCACATGACCAATAGAGTTATGGATCACATAATTACAATCATAGGAATTTGTTCCTTGGTTGTGATCTTATAGTGATTCCACACAACAAAATCTGGACATGAAATTCTCAAAACCCTTAACCTCTAAAAATGAAATTTGATGAGATGTTGCTTTAAACTATGATTTTCAAACCTGGAACTACAAATCTAACTTCACAACTGAATTCTGCAAAAAGATAATGACTACCCTCAACCTGGCAATATCGTCTTGAATTTTTTCTGATTGTTTCCAAGAAAATCATCCTTATTTCTCGACAAACTGTCTCAAGTAGAGCAAAACACTGTCACAATAAATCAGGTGCGAAATCACTTTTGTTTATGTCGGCCACAATTTTTTTTTTCTATTTTTCATGTTTGTCAAAAATTCAACAAAAATTATAGCCGACTTTTCGATGAGCCCCAGGATCGTTGAAATTTTGACCAACGTAGGGGATAAACTTTCAAAAATTGAAAATTACACATCAAATTTTACAAGCACCCGATGAACATCAAATTTTACATATTTCGTCAAATGGTTTCATCAGATTTTGCAGTAAAATGTATTAGTGCATGTTTATTCCCACCATTTGAGAGCTCGAGTGTAACTGTAAAGGGAATATTTGTTACAATGGTCCAATAGTGTTGTGACATGTGTGCTTTTTGGCCCGAAGCTTGGTTTCTCTTTCATTTATATAAGAAAGAATTTAGGTCCAAAAGTACAAGTTCATTGAAATGCAATTGTCACATTAAATTTTATAGGGAATACAAAGTATATTTTGGGTTTTATCTTAAATTTTGAGTTTGTAGCTATGTATGTAATTCTAATAACAGGGTAGAAAATACAATATAGAATGATGCAAATTTCATGGCCATTGTCTCTCCTTTATAATTGTTCTATGAGTTATGAATGAACATAATCAAGTATTGTGTTGATTCATCTCCATTGCTTTACAGTTGATGTGGAATTTCATTCTTTCTTATTAATTCAATGAGTTAGTGTAATTTCTTGAATGATATTGTTAACTCATATGAATTATGTGCTAGGATATCTTCAAGGATTAGTGGTCAAGAATATTATGGGGAAGTGTTGTAATGCAGTTTTCCTTAAGCTATATGTTTCCATTTTTTAATTGTTATCAAATTGCATAGGTTAAGATTGACTTCGTGTTTAGGATAAGGAACTGGTTTTGGTAGATTACTCACAATTCAGTTACTAGGTCAATTTATTAGCAAATCACTCTTTATTTACAAATATTTCAGATGGGTTACCATTGTAGTCATGCTATGATGAATTTTTTTTTTCTCATGCTCCAAGTATAGTGTATTATTTAAAAGAACTGCCAACTCTTTGATACACTATATTGTTGAGTGGATATATGGGAATTATCTATTTTTTACAATGTATCTAAATATAAATCACATAAGTTCTTGAATATACATCATTGGATCACCCTCTCGAGTTTCATAGAGCCCAAAGTGTAGGAGTGAAAGTTTTAAAACATTTACTTGTTTGCTGGCCAATCCCTTTAGAATTACTAATTATTGGAAATGGAAAAATCCATAGGTGATTTTGAAGATTAGCTTGGTTCTTAAAAAATAACCAACATAACCAATAGCCATCGAACAACAAAAATAGAAAATATAAAAACTATAACTTGAAGGTCATAAGTTACCCCTAATTTGGTAATGAGAATGTAAGACATGCTTTGAAAGATCTTTCTTCTACAATGAACAATAGTCCAGATACCATTATCCACAAAACCCAAGAAGGGAGAGGTGAGAGGGGAACATGTAACTGTGATGTGGGAAATAATGATCTAGGGTTTAAATCACACTTCTTCCAATATCACAAGAGAAAATACTAAAATTTATCTCAAAAAACCACTTGGCTACTAACCTCAATGGAAGAGATAGAATGGTGGATTATAGTTTTAGTTGTTTGAAATGGGTGTGAATGATGTTGATTAATTGATTTAATTTGATAATGAAAAGATGTACCTAGGTTATCAATGAAAAATAAACAAACTAAGATGATTTCTAAGAAAATATAGAACTAAAAATGAGAAACCAGTTTTAGAAGAGTAGAGGGTAGACATAGTGGAAGAGCTGAAATATAAACATAAGATTAAGATAGCTAGATAGGGGCACCAGGGGTTGTAGACCTAAAAAGTAGATACTCATAATCATATTTTAGTCTATTATTTCTCCTTGTTTGTAATATATCTTCCTTTGGACTAAGTGTTGAAACTTCATATGTTGTTGATAAAATCCACTTACCCTAATTTATTAACTTGTAGTGCTTGAATTCTTTAATGAACAATTAGGTCTTCATTCTTTTGAAAATTCACTTCAAATACATAACCTACACACAAGAAAGAGTGGAAAAGGTTGTTCCATAGAGGGCCTTGCCTAAGTCAAACCCTATTTTGGTATTTCTACCTCCACAATGACTGTGATAAGGTAAGAGAGAGCTTACCCTCAATCAAAGAAATGATAACTAACAAACAAGTGATTTATTGATAATTGATACAACTTACCACTCAGATTTATATTCCTTGATATAATAAATTTAATCTACTCACCACCTTCAAGGAGAATTTGGATGATTGATTTGATGCCCTACAAGTGTTAGTTCTCACAAAAAATAGACATAAAACATAAAAAAAATTCACATGAAAATATGATGCATTGCTAACATGATGCTTGACTAAAATAATGTTGCTATAATTCTACTAGTTTTGCTCTTGACTGATAAATTAATTAATTCAAAATGCTAAGATTGCTTCCCAAAGTTGTTAGGCTTTCAAATGATGAAAAATGATTATATTTACATGAAATTACTTAAATTCTCACAAATTAATTACTGATAGCTAACAAAAGAATTTCAATTTCTAAATATGGAAATTTTGGCATTGACATATTGAATTAGGGCTAAAATAGGTGGGAAAGTGGTTTTGGGTATCATAGTCAAGACCTATTTTGGGGCCTTAAGCATTAGTGAATAAACATTAACTCCTTAATCCCATTTTAACTTCTAATTTTCCAAAGATTATTATGAATCTGGTAAATAAAACATGTAGTTGGGTCTAAGTACATGAGGGGGAGCTAAGACTAATGTGAAATTGTTAAGGATGATAACTTACAATTCTAGATTAAGCCCCCACTTTAGTGAGAGTACGAAATTACACTCAGACTCACAAAAAAGGAAGGATGAGATAGTAATGGTTAGATTATCCAAACATTGAAGAGATAGGACAACATCAAATCTAAGGTTTGTGCTAGCCCTCAGGCTCAAAATATAATGAAAAATAATGTGATGACAATGGAACACACTCAAATGAGGTAAAATGGATCAAGAATAACACAAAGCACTCATGATGGAAAAAGGAAACTGACATAATACAAACACATAAACATGATAAAAATATAATTCAAACATAATGCAAACATGCAAGAGGGATATGAAAATCACAAAATAGTATGATCCAAAGAAATCTTACGAGGATCCATATTGAAGGAGTTCAAGAATAATAGGATAACAAAGTCCAAGATTTTCTAGGTGAATTATAAACCAAAAACTTATCATAGGCTAATGAAGTCCCATATTCACTGGGTGAGCTTTGACAAGAAACAACACATTCTAGTGAGGTCTGATATTGATGAGGTGAATTTTTGTAGTAGTATCTAATGACAAATAGACAAGGGATAGTGAAGTCTGATATTCACTAGCTGTAAATTGTCATGTCAACCATACCAAGAATTATATTCCCGATAATTCTAATAATGCTCTACAAAAATGATCAATATGCCAAAAATGCATCACATAGCTCAACACATGTGGAAAAAGTGAAGCATATAATGGAATGCATGCCCCCACTTTAAAGTAATTTCTAATGCTAATTGGGAGTAATTTGATTTAAGGTAGAATTAAATAATATATGCAACATGATAAGGTCATGAGAGCTTGTTAGGAAACCCTATGCCAATTGTATGTTCCCAACAACATTGAATCATGAATAGGGGCTACCCTGAAGATAAAGTCATATAATAAGAGAAAAATAGCACACAAGGGATCCACAAATTTGAGATTAGTATAGAATAGAGATAACATAATATGATCATTTCTCAAAATTGATATCAATATGTGGTTACTTGAGAAATGATGAAAAAATGGAGGAATGAAACATGAAGAAAAAATAAACACTTTCTAGGCCAGTATGGAAGAGACCTAAATGTATCAACACTTTATGTTGTTCCCAAAAGAAAATACAAGACAAAAAAATTCACAACATAAAGATGAATGGAGATACAAATAGATGAATGTCACAACATATTTGTTTCTTTGTATCCCTATGCCAACAAGAACAAGAAGTGTCATCCAATGAAAATTAATAAACATAAATAGATACCAAGTAGCACATAATGCAAGATCACATCACATAAAAATAAATATAGACACACAAGAGATACTACACATGTGATCTGATCTAAAGCAAATTGTCTAGATCTCAATCCTACTCATCATAAATAAAAGGTGGTAATATGCTAAACAAACTACAATAAGTGTGGTGCAAGGAGAAACACTAAGTTAAAAACATGGTGGATCACTCTAATTAGGTCAATCATTATGGTTGTGAAATATTGGAAAATGGATTTTCTACTTATGGTTTAGGACATAGAGCAAACACATTTCACAATCATTTCATTGAAGGGAAACCCTAGAGATCTCAATCTAAGATATGCAAAGGAGAAAGAGATCTTTCAATAGGATTTTCCTAGGATTTGATTGTAAGCTAATGAGGGGTTCAACACCAAGATAGGGCTTGGAAAGAAAAATGAAATGCAATATCTAATGCTTAAACCTAATGTAGTGCAATCTTTCACTAAATGACCTAGAAAAGCATGTAAAACAGAATAGAGAACTATAAGATGGAATGCGTGCACCTGGAGACCTGGAGAAGATTGAATGAAGCTTTGAAATTCTGAAAAAAATTATTTTAATGTTGAGTGGGACTAATATGATAGTTTGGTTGATTTAGTCCCATATTAGGGTTTCTAGGCAAGAACTAGTTTCTGGCATTGTAGATTTTAGATCTACAAAAAATTGGAAAATGACCTATATACTGTGACTCATACGCCAAAACTGGTGTATCAGTTCAGTTAGGGTTTTTTAGAACTTCAAATTTTGAATCTTCTCCTTAATGTTTTCTCTATCCTTTCCAATTGATTTCTAGATCTGAAACCCTAATTTGCAACCTATAGAAGTCTTCCAATGATCTCCAATGCAAGGTGACAAATTTGACAACTTTAGTTTGACAACTTTCTCCAAGCTTTCTCAATGTTTCTTCAACCTAGACCTATAAATCACACACAAAAGAGAGGGAAAATGTTGTTTTGTTAGTGGAAAGGGGTTTTCCTTGGTCAAACCTCATTTTGGTAATCAAACCTTGAAATGAAATGAAATAGGAAGAGAGAATGATGAATGAAGAAAATGTAATGTTCAAACTCACCAAAATCTAGCAATAAAGTGATGTAAACATGTATGAGATGGCTCCAATAGATGTAGATCTTGACTCTTACTTGAATGTGATAGATCTTTAGTTGAATTCTAGCTTGAATCATGAAACCCTACATCACAACTGTTAGCTCAAAAACAAACATGATGCATGAAGACTTTGACACGATGCTTGATGCTTGAATAATGATCTAAAACACTTGATAATCTACCCTTGAATTCTCTTGTGAACTCAAATTCGCTTTAAGAATTCCCATTCAACTTGATAGGTGTGAAATGAGTGAAAGAAACTTGTATTTATACTTGATTATGCCTAATTTCCTAAAATTACAACATTACAAGCTAACATTAGATCTAGGAGAATAAAATCCCACCAAGAATTTGAATTAATTTTGATTTTAGGCTACAAGGGACTCATACACCAAAAGTGGCATATGAGTCCCACTAGGCAATAATTATGGGACCATTTTAAAAAATGCTTAGAAAGGTGCAAAATCTAGATTGGGACCCAAAAAGCTAGGTGGAACTCATACGCCCAAGGTGGTGTATGAGTCCTAGATCACTAAATATGGTCCTAACAACCTAAAAAAATTTGGATTATGATTGGATGTTGTTTTATGTCAGGGATATCCTTGAAAAGATGCATTAAATGAGGCTTTTGGATGCAAAATAAGGCTAATTAAAGTATAAAGAAGCCCAAGTATTTATGAAAACCTTAGAAAAGTTTGAAAGTGTGTTATAACACTTTACAACACTTCAAATAAGGTACCCTTAAGTTTATTTAGTTGAAAAGGGCCCAAGACCTAATGTGAATGTGTCAATCACATTACAACACTAAATCAAGGTGAATTTAACAAGGAGAGCCCAAAAAAGCAAGGAAAAGTAAATGGATATTTTTCTCATTGCTACATTTATCCCCCACTTTAATGAGAGGAGGAACTAGCTTCAAATTCAAACTAAAGTAGACAAACTTGCATCAAGAGGGATCTTAATGCACCAATGTCGGTAAGATAGGATGACAATGATCTAGAGGGATGATCGAGCCTCAAGGATCACGATCCTATGAAAAACTAACATAGAAACAAAAGGATACACATGAAAATGATATGAAGAGCAATAACAAGGCACAATAACACACTGCTAAAAACAAAGAGAAAAGAAGAACAAAGGAAAAATAAGGGTGGATCAATCTTTGAACGTTTATCCATTGAATGTGGATCAGATCTATGTTGTTTGTCTAAAAAATGCATGCTCACTTTGAGGCAATGGAACTCTAGGTTGTCCGCTAGGTGAGTAATCCAAGAAGATGAGACATATACACACGCGACCGCTATGCACTCACACACACATGCAAGTGGCTAAGGGAAATTCATGCCTCGGTTGGGCTTCTCATCAAACCATACCAAAATTATACCTCCTAATAACTTTGATAAGGCGCCATGCAATAATGAACTTTGAGCTTCCAAAGGTAAGCAAAGATTCATATGCTTGGAACTCATGAACAAATAAGATGGCTCCACAGGCATGCAAAGTGAATTATGCAAGGTTACCATATAACAAAAATTGTAAATGCAGAAATAGGGAACATTCAAAGTGTTGGATGTTGTGGTTGTCATTGATGTCAACACTATTAGCATTAATTCATTTGAAGTTGTATATGTCGAGGATATTGAGAAAATTCTAATAAATGAGTTGTAGGTTGTCAGTGGTGAAGTGATGTTTAGTTGTTGGTATGTTTTATAAATTGTTGATAAGAGGTTGTAGAATAAAGGGTTTTTTTCCAAGTGTATCTAGTTTATCCATGTCGAGTTTCAGAGATCTGCATGAAGATTTGATCTATTGATGAAGATTTTCATTTTGATAATTTTTCTGTTTCTGTAGTTGGTGTTCCTAATTGAAGATAATGATATTTTAGTTAGTTTAGTTGTTGTGGATGCTTCTCTTGTGTTTCATGATTCTTGTGGATGTTTCTCATGCTCTATCATTTTTGCACATCCGCATTGATCATTATGCTCATGGTTGGAAATTTTCTCTTGTGTATTCATGCTTTTCTTGTTCTTGGCTGACATAGTGTTTGTAACATGTTGAGGAGAAATTAATTGAAGTGTCTTTGTGCTGGAGATGTTGTTTTGGGTCCTCACTAAGTTGTGTCCGACCTTGGTTGATTTGCATTGAAAATTATCTATTTTTTTGTGCCAATAGTATATATTCATTTTATTATTTCTTTATGGCCAATTTGTAGCGATGGAATTTCCTGTTGTAGATATATAAGAGTGATTGTTTATTTCATTTGAAGTATGCCAAAGTTGTGTGTGCACGAATAATGTTCTAAATCATTCAAAAGCAGAGAAGAGTGTGAAGAAGAGTGAAGGGTTGTTGATGTGCTTAATTGGAACTATAATCAGGCATTAGTAGATGTTATTTTCTTAGTTCAAAAGTTGGATGGCTGTAATCTAAATCTCTTTGTAAGATAGTGTGTCTTCCTTTGTAATTGAGCAATGAGCTCTAGGAAGCATGCATGAATGCATGTGTATTCCCCATATTTCATTTTCATTATACTTTTAATAGGGTATAATCTTGTGGACTGACCTCCACCACGGTTTTTCCCCTAACAGGGTTTCCACGTAAAAGAGCTTGGTGTTATGTGTGTTTTTGATGTGTTGATGATTTATGCTTTCATGGTTAATATGCAAATTTGAGAATAAGGTTAATAAGTTGAATAAGTTTTGAATTTCTGTGACAAATGATTCACCCCCCCTCTTAGTTGTCTGCCTTGTGTTGCCAATAATTGGTATCAGAGTAGGTTCCTTGGAAGAAGTTTAACAACTTAAGGTAATCTGGGATG
The DNA here is from genome assembly GCA_007258455.2 of Sequoia sempervirens. Lineage (NCBI taxonomy): Eukaryota > Viridiplantae > Streptophyta > Pinopsida > Cupressales > Cupressaceae > Sequoia > Sequoia sempervirens. The sequence goes on along the minus strand of VDFB02096545.1, from coordinate 193,364 downwards.
GCAAGTTACAAGAAGGATATTTTGTGATTTGATGGAAAAAATTACTCTTTGTGGAAGAATTGAATGGAGTGCCATCTAAGATGCATTGGTGAACCCTACTAGAGCATTACAATTAATATGTATATTATTCCATAGAATTGTCCTACTACTTTTGCTGAGATTAGAGATGCTGAGTATAATATCCGAGCTAATGGAGCCTTGTTGAGTGCTTTGACTAATTCTGAGATTTGGAAAAAGTTGGAAACCTTGTATGAAGGTGATGCTAATGTGAAGATTGCTAAGTTGCAGAGTTTGAAAGGGAAATATGAAAGGTTGAGAATGAGTGATGACGAGAACATTAATACTTTCATGCAAAGAGTGAATGAACTTGTGTGTGGTATTAGATGTGCTAGTGGGAAGATAGATGAATCCGAGATTGTTGCTAAAGTGCTTAGATCCCTATCTGATTCTTACAAAAACAAAGCTATTGCTATTGAAGAGCTTTGGATTGTAACAAACATAACCAAATATATGTTGGTTGGTAAGCTAATTTCTTTTGAGTTGATAAAATTTAGTGATGCCGTTCCCAAGGTCAAATCTACATTTAAGGCTACTAATTCTAGAAGAGATAGATAGAGAAATGATCTGGGTGAGAGTTCATCTAGAAATACTTTCAAGTATGAGGATGAAATCAGAGAGATTGAAGAAGAAGAAAGAGAGCTAGAAGAGCTGGAAGCACTTATTGTCAAAAGAGTACCGAGAGGAAAAGGTAAGTATGAAGGAAAGTTGCCTCTTAAATTTTTTTCTTGCAATAAGATAGGTCATTTTGCATCAAGGTGTCCAGAAAGAGCTCCTAAACCAAGACATAACAAGCCTAGATTTTAGAAGAAGTGTTACTATGTTGCTGATGAAGGTGTAATAGATGATGAATATGATAAAGGGAATAAAAGTGATGATGAATGGGTATTTATTTATATAAAGGAAAATAATCTTGTATCTACTGAATCTGCTAGTTGTACAAATGTGGAGAAATCCCTAGCTACTCGAGTTGAAGAAAAAGATGATTGGGTAATTGACAGTGGATGTTCACATCATATGACAGGAGAAAAAAGTAAGTTTGTAAGCTTGGAAAAGTATGATGGTGGTGTTGTGAGATTTGGTGATAATACAACTGGTGTGATCTATGGAAGAGGTTGCATTTCTCTTGATGGTAAGCATAATACTGATGATGTTCTGTATATGGAAGGCTTGAAGCATAATATTTTGAGTGTTGGTCAAATGGTTGATAAGGGATACAATCTTCAGTTCAAGGATGGAAAGTGCAGAATATTGAGTTCCATAAATGAAATTGCATTAGGTACAAAAACAAAAGGTAATATCTTTCACTTGAGTGCTACTAGTAAAAGTTGTTTGATTGCCCAAGTTGATGAAAGTTGGTTATGGCATAGGAGGTTGTGTCATGTTAACTTTGATAATATTGTCAAGATAAGTTTCATTAAGGATATGAGAGATCTACCTAATTTGGTGAAACCTATTAATGCAATATGCAAGGAATGTCAATTGGGAAAGCAAACTAGGATTTCATTTTTGAGTAAAAAGCATTGTTCAAATGAATTTTTAGAGCTTGTACATATTGATCTATGTGGTCCTTGTAAGGTCAGAAGTTTACAAGGTTACAAGTTTTTCATGTTACTCATTGATGATTATTCTAGAATGGTATGGGTTACTTTCTTAAGGGAGAAATTTGAAGCACTGGAAAAGTTCAAGATCTTTAAAGCTATGGTTGAGACAAAGACATGTTTGAAGATTAAATGTCTAAGATTAGATAGGGGTGGTGAATTCACTTCCAGTGAATTTAATTCTTTTTGTGAACAAGGAATAAAGAGACAATTATTTGCACTGCGGACCCCTAAGCAAAATGGAGTTGTGGAAAGGAAGAACATAACAATTGAAGATGCTGCTAGAACTATAATGCTGGAAGGAAATGTTCCTCATATCTATTAGAAAAAAGTTGTGAGTATTGATGTGTACACACTCAACCATATACAAATCAAAGGTGATACTGGTAAGACCCCTTTTGAGCTATGGAGTAGTCAAAAGCCTACTATTAAATACTTCAAGATATTTGGAAGCAGATGTTATATTAAGAGAGATGAAGACATAGGAAAGTTTGATGCTCAGAGTGATGAAGGTATCTTTCTGGGTTATTCTACTAAAAGAAAATTCTACTGGTGTCCCAATAAAAGATTGAAGAAAATGGTTGAAAGTGCAAATGTTAAGGTTGATGAAGACTTAGTTGCACCATCAAAAACCTGTGGATATGACTCTGATGATCAGGATGATAGTAAAAACAAAGGAAAGCAAGTTCAAATTACAAATCAAGTGCAAATCAATCTGGTAAATCAAGAAAATGAAGAAGGAGAAACTGGTGAAAGAGAAGAAGAGATCAGAAGAGCCTAAAGTTGAAGAACATCCTAAGAAGAATTCGAGGTATGTAGGATTGAATCAATTAGAAGATTAGATTATAGGTGATAAGAAAAAAGGTGTCTAGACTAGGAGAAAGATTGCAAAAGAATATTGCTTGATATCAAAGACTGAGCCTACTAGTGTGAATGAAGCATGTAAAGATGAGCATTGGGTTGAATCAATGAAAGAAGAGTTAAAACAAATTGAGAAAAATGATACATGGATTCTTGTTCCTAGACCTAAGGATAAAAATGTCATTGTAACAAAATGGGTTTTTAGAAACAAACTAAATGACCAAGGTGAAGTGGTTAGAAACAAAGCAAGACTGGTATGTAAAGGATATTCATAGATGGAAGGAATTGATTTTGAAGAGACCTTTGTCCTTGTTGTGAGAATTGAAGCTGTAAGATTATTTCTTTCCTATGCTGCTTATAAGAACTACAAAGTTTATTAGATGGATGTAAAATTAGCTTTTCTAAATGGTGAATTGGAAGAAGTGTATGTTGAGCAACCTGATGGATTCCACTTGATTAATAAGGAAGATATGGTGTGTCAGTTAAAGAAAGCATTGTATGGACTCAAGCAAGCCCCTAGAGCATGGTATGTAAGATTGATAAGTATTTATTGAAGCTTGGATTTAACAAAGGTACTGCTGATAGTAATCTATATTTCAAGATGGGTGGCTTTAGAATAGTGGTTTACACTTTATTAGAGGAAGAAAATTTCACATTTTTCTTGTTCACCATATTTCATGGGTTCGGCTGAACACAATGGTTCGACCAAACCATTGTGTTTGGCCGAACCCATGCTTCGACCGAACCAAAGAAACCCTAAAAAAATATATATATATTTAAATAGGTTCGGTCGAACATGGGTTCGACCAAACCCCCTAATATTTGTTTTACCAGTCATTGTCCCTACTGTCCCTGGTGCATGTGGTGACCCGAGAGCGTGACGTCGACCAAACAAAGGTGTTTCTTTCTGGCCAAAGAAAATTTGAGTTCGTCTGTTCAAAATTCATCATTCCAATTTGGATATCGAGCACTATTGATAAGTTAAAATGAATTCAAATTACATTTGTTTGAAAGTTTTTCAAGCGTTTTCAATATAGTATTTTGCTTCCCTATTAAAACTATCAACTACCTGTTAGGATGAGAGGTCTATAATTCAAAACTACACCCATTGAACTTTGCATTTATATTTGGAAAGTATTTTAACTTGTTCAATTTTTTTAAATGAATCCAAGGGTTTGAGTAAAGGAAAATGAGTTTCCTCCCAAAGTTAGTGCAAAGAAACATTATAATGGCTCTCAACATAGTCTAAAAAATGGAGATAAATAAATTCCTAAAGACTAGAAGTGTAGGGGTCAAGGTCACAAAATAATTTTAAAACTACAAATTTAGGGTCAAACTTGTAGATGAAAATGTAAATTTCATACATGTAGGAGTGAACCATGAAAGTCATAGCTTGGTTTGTTAAGGTGTCATAATATTAAATCTTATAAAAAATCAAGAATCATATCATTGATTATGTACATTACAATAAAATATCTCCATATAACAAATGAAGCTAAAAACCCTAACCCTCTTTGTCAATTCTATAGTGTGCTTGCTACATGAGTAATTTTTTTTATGAAAACCATGTTTAGGAATGAAAATATCCAATCCCTTATGCTTTTAAACTAAAGTTTGCAATGCTTATGGTTCTTTTGGCCTTATAGATTCTTGAATCATTTTATAATATAAAACCTACATATAACCTACTTTGGCTCTAATAATTGTAAACCCTTTAGGAATTCTAAATTGTTGCATCTTGTCTTGATTTTCCCACCATTGTTATTCCTTTTGAAATTTTTACAACTTAGGCAAAGAATCCTTGCACTTATATAGAGGATCCTTAGGTATGTTCTTAAAATTATTTAAGGTTAAATGACTTAATCTAAAATAAAGGCATATACGGATCTCTTGCAATTGTAACCTCTTTACTAGTGTTCAAACATATTTGATACCTTGATGGCATGGCATAGATGATGTTGCTTGATATTGTTTTATCCATGGATACCCAAGTAAAATATGAGATACATCTAAAGAACAAATAATATGACATAGAATAAGAACTTCCCTCATCTTTTAGACCAAAAAATTAAGGTAAAATAATGTATCCTATAGTTTCAATCAACATATCATTAGTCAATTTTAAATAAACCCTCAAATATGCATATGCTTGTTTATAAAATGATGATAAAACCAAAATTATTCAATACATACATTTTATTGGTGAGTAAGATCAATAAACACACCCTTACATGGTTCATGATCCACACAATACCAAAGGACCATTATAATTATTTGGTAATATCTCACAATGTGAAAAAGGTGTCAAAAAAATTAACATACCTAAACCGTAAATTGACTTGTCATAAAGTGGGTGGGTAGCTTAGTGGTGGAGATTTACATCCTAACTAGTTCATGGAAATTTCAACATGGTATTAGAGCCAAGCTAGGTGCATTTGACACCTATGTTGTGGCTCAAGGGAGTGTGTTGGAGAAATGATACACACCTAAGCCATAAAAGGACTCATCACAATGTGAGCCATTAGCTCAATAGTAGAGCATCCTAACACCAAATGGGAGGTCCTAAGTTTGAATACTGGTTAGTCCATAGAAATTTCTATAAAAGTCAATCACTCTAGTACATAAGAAGAAGAATAAGTACCCTTATAATTTTTATTAATACCAACAAATCATTCCTCACATACATAGGTGAATCAATGATTTCAAGCTCGTCAACATGTATATGTACCTCAATCTCATGACCCTCATATAAAACCATTTTATTAGATTTATTTAGTGTAAAATATTTAAATTTTCATTAGGAGGAACAATTGAAGGATTGACCCCAATATTAACCCCCTCAACCTATTTTTTTTTTATCAATCAAATCCTTAATCAATTATTCCTTAATCCCATAAAATGTTGAGTATAATTACTATTAACTCTACAATTTAATAACAAAATTCTTTCTCATTATATCTTTGGGAATAACTTTAGATTTATCTAATGGCCTAATAGGAGGAAGTGTAATCATGCAAGCACTAAGTAAATTTTGAAGCACATTTTACAAAGGAAAAAGTTGGAGGCTTTAGAGTCATAATTATATTAGAAAATTTATAATGTATAGTTTGTACAATGGTCATTTCCATTTATTTTTACTATCCTTTTGGAAATAATTTTTCTTTTCAAATTTACAAGGGTAGGATGATGTAGATGAAGCATTAGAAGATCCATAATTAAGTGCGGTAGCCTCTAACAACTTTAGTTCTTAACATTCATCTCACTTGCACATGCAAATTTTAAGAATGTATATACTTTGTAGATCCTTGTTTACAGTCAAAAAATCTAAAATAATAAACTTCAATCCAACATTCCCAATATTTGCATTGACCAATTTCAATATTAAAAAATAGACCCAAATGGAAGATAATACTATTAAATTTCATGGGAAGAACTTAGCCAATAACTTGTCATCATACACAAAATCCAAATATGTAGCACTAAAGAACCTTGAATGTGTCATGGGATCTCCTTTAACATTGTGCATCTCAAATCTAGGATCCAAAAATCCAACAAAAATGGATATGTAAAATTTTCAATAGAAATTGAATTGTGTTTGATTTTTATATGTATGTCTTTTTTTGTTTCCATTAGGTAAGGAATCAACATTACTTTTCATCTCAACAAGCCTTTAAACATTAATGTCAAGGGTAGATAGAGGCACACTAGGATTAAGGACATGAATGAAAGTGGCAAGATGAGAAATGGAAGGTGGTGTATAAATTTTTCGTGACATAATAAATGAGTGTGGAGTGACAAAGACTTGCATAGGAATATCATAGTGAGGGGAACATGGGAAGTGTAAAAAAAACTAATGAGAACTAATGTGGAGACAAGAGAACTATGTGCATCATAATAAGTAAGCATGAGATGAGATCTAGGAAAAAGGAGAGGATAAATTTGGGGAGATTTGGTGGAAGGAGAAATAAATTGCATAAGATAGATAGGAGTAAAACAATAAGGAGGAATACATGAAGAAGAAGCTTGGGATGGAGGGAAAATGGCATATCACTCAAAGGGATTGTTGAGCTTATCCTTTTACCTATTTAACTTTAAGTACTTTCTTTCCACATGGCTTATTAATCAACATAGTATATGAAGGAGATCAATCATTGTACTAGGATTAATATTACTAGCCAAATTTGCAAGATCCAAAGAAAGGTTGTGTGCATCAAAGCTATATCTTGATTACCATTTTCTCAACAAGGGCCTCATGGTCAAATGATTCTTCTCCATTATGATAAATTTAGTATCATGCATATTCCCAATCATACCAATTTTAGCTTGATTCACAACCATGGTGGGATTGAACTATGACTTCTTAAAGTTAGGAAAAGAGGATGATTTTGGTGTTACAAGGAAATAAGGATCGAACAATGTTTAGATTTGATTAAGAAATTAGACAATGAGAAAGCACTTAAATATAAAAACTAAATAAGATTCAAGAAAACCTTTAAACTACTTGGGTATCAAAGAATGATTTACATAATAAAAAGTTGAAAATCTACAAATAGAAATACCAAGTTACAAAAACAAGAATAATCATTATGGTAATAGAAATCTGAGAAAATGCTTCCTCTTAAAAAACATAACATTAAGTACCAAAACATGATTCAAGTACCAACACATTCAAGTACCAAAACATTAAGTATGATGATTGGGATGAGAGGATCAACTTGGGGAGGATTATTATAACATCATTAGTTGGAACTTTTTAATTTTATCTCTTTGTGTTCCGTGTTGTTTTTAATGTTTTTAATTAGAGTGCGGATGATGTTAATATACATTTAATGATGCATTTTGAAATTTATTTAGTAAAGGTCTTGTTGTGCCCTTAGCACACACACCCCGTTCAGAACGGGGACCCTCTTTTCTGTCGCCTTTTTGGGTCTTTCAGGGCTACCTCATTTTGCGTGCCCCTCTTTTTTGATGTTCTGCGTGGCCGATATTGCTCTAAGGTTTCATCCTAAAATCAACCATGCTTTCCCTTTTTGTTTTTTTTGCTGCCCTCTGGGGCCTCGTGGGTTCCTTTGGCGTTTATGGCTCTGGGGCGGCCCTGGGCCCCTCTGGGCCCGGACCTCTGGAGTTCCCCTTTCAGGCTTCCCCCTTGCACTCGACGCACTTCGCGGCGTTCCCAGGCCGTCTTTCCGCCACTCGGGTCCCACCCCGCCGCTTTCCGTTTGGAATCCCCCAAAGTTATGCTGGGCGACGCCTGCCCCTTCGGACCCCGGACCCCGGAGGTCCGTCTCTGGACTTCCGTCAGGCGTTCGCGGTCCACCTTTGCTCGCCGTCTGCGGGGTGGTTTTGACCGCTTGCCATGGGACTTGCCGGGCTCGGCCGTTCGGAGTTCCATCCTCGAAACTCCGTGATGGTTCCGCCGTCATCCACGGAGGAACCCTGCCGTCCTCCCGCCATCCGGGTCCCGACCCCATCCTCGCCGCCGTCGCCGCTTATCATCATGCAGATCCTTCAGCGGCGAACCTACGCCTACTGTCCGCCCTCCAGGCCCCGAGGATCCCTCCGCTGTGACCGTTCAAACTCGCAATATCTCATGGCGGTCGTTGTTGCGCAACTTCCCGCCATCCGGATCCCGGAGTCTCTGCCGCCACCGCCGACTCAATTTTGAAATCCACCAACTTTTGGCGCGGCCGTACATACAATTAATGCGCACATTAATGGTAGATAGGGTATATAATGTATGGTCCGCCAATGTCATTTTCACTTTGCGAATTAGAGCGAATTGATAAGGCCAACATCTGGAGCCCACTGCAATCGGCATCGTCACGATCATCCGTGTCTGCATCGCTCCATCGCTCCCCAGTGGATTTCGCACCTCCTCACTTAGCGTATCCGAGCTAGGCCATCCTCGTTTTCCCTCCCATCATTTTGATCATTTTTGGGGATTTCGTTGAATTGAACAATTGATTAAATTGCATAAAATTGAAGAGCACCCCATGGCGCCCCTTACCCATGTTTTAAAATCTCCTAAAACGGTTGGAATGACCCTCCTTGTCGATCTGGAGCTCGCCCATTGCGCGACTATTCTTCGTGCAGGGCGACCGGCCCACTTGGACCCGGTCCCCTCTTTCGCCGTTCCATTCCAGGGTATGGTTGCATGCCGGTGGCCATCCCCCTAGCCAGGCCTGGGTCATCGGGATTCCATCCCTGGAATGCCTGTTACGTTTTGCCGCGTCAAAATCTAACCAAGCCATCCTGCCTCGCGGCGGTCGGACCCCGATCTCGCCTTAACCGTTGAATTGAAACCGGGTCTTCCTCTATTCGTGTGCTCAGGCCCCGGACGTCGGGGTTCCACCGCCTCTTTTCCGCCATTTGGCCAGTCGTTGCCTCGGCGGTGAAGTCGAGTCTGCCGCCCGCCCTTCGGATCCCGGGTTTCCCTTGGGCGTCTGAAGGTTGCTTAAACTTTGCCATGCCCTGGGACCCTCCGGGCTCGGCCACTCGGAGTTCCATCCCCGGAACTCCGTGATGGTTCTGCCGTCGTCCACGGCGGAACCCCTCCGGCTGCCCGACCTTCGGGCCCTAGAGATACCTTCGCCGCCGCCATCGCCTGATCGCTGCCAAAACCTCACGGCAGCTATCGTCCCCATCTCTCCAGTCACCGGGTCCCGGATTCCCTACCACCGCCATCATTCAAATCATCGCAAAAATCATACGGCGGCCTGCAACTCTCGTCTTCCCGCTGCCCGGGCTCCGGGCCACCTTTCGCCGCCGCCGTTCCAATCAATGAAAATCTTGGAGCAGTTGTAACCTCGTGTCGCCTCGGCCGCCGGGCTCTAGCATTACCTCCGCCACCACCGAGCCTGAACGGTATGTGTGCCCGACCGTCCTTCGGTGCCCCGGACCCCGGCCTTTGAACTTCCTCGTCCGGACTTCCGCCTGCTGTTCGTCATTCCCAATGGCTGACCCTTAACTGCCTTCCAGCCTGAAACCTACGAAGCTCCTTAAATCAATCCAAACCAACTCAAATTCAAAATCTAACTTCGACCCACATCCTAAATCATGCCGTTCTCCATCATGGGCCTCTTAAAATACCAAAATTTGGCCAACGGGGGTCTCCGGGAACTTTCAGTCGTGTTTTCCCTCCCTGATAGCATTCCTGCCAGGGAAGTCTGGCCCTCTGGGCCCGGATTGTCCAAATGCTCTAAAATGAAATCGATATCATCTGAGGATAAAAGTTATGATATATTTGAATGGTTATTTAGATGATATGCTCATAATATGGACTAACATTAATGCTGTTGATGTTTTGTTGTGCTAACTTCGCCCTTTGCTTGCAGGATATATGGAATCAGCTGCAGGAACTTTAGGGGCCTCCACAAAAAAGGATAAGGGCAAGAAATCTGGAAGGGCCGCTCGTGGAAAGGAAGATAAGGATCAGATGAAGTTCCAATTTCAGGGTGAACTGCTCCAGTCAAAGGTCTCGACTGACTGGAAAGAGATATCATATACCAATATCGGCCAGGTGGACATAGATGAGTTCACCCAGAGGGTCAAGGTCGACCCTAAAATGAAGAATGCCAGGTTGATATGCCAAAGTGGAATCGCCAAAGCTGCCGGCTTCCCTCTATCTCTAATAGCACCTGAATTAGTAATGGCTTGCTGAGAAGCCTACCAAACGGACACCAGAACAATCGTGGACAAGGAGGGGAACATCCTTGCCAACATGTCTCCAGAAGGAATCACTAAAACATTCCATATTCCCACATTCCCACATATGGAGGTCCCCACTTTGGAACAGTGTCAGGCGGCGTGGGATGCCAATCCATTGGGCTACAAGAAATCAAATAACCTTTACTGGTTAAAGGAGAAACAGGGCAGTGCTGCAAAGGTTCCCCAAGAGCTGTTCCACAGTGACTTTCAAGAAGATTATCACGACTTGGTGACAATGCTAAGCAGGGTCATGGGCCTCCCAGCAGCCGCCTACTTCCAAGAGTGGATGGCTTACTACATTGAATAGATCATACGAGGAAATAAGGATGTGAAAACCAAGACCTCATTCGACTAGGTGGTATCATCAGCAACTGCTTCCATGAGCAGTTCGTAAATGTCAAGAAAAGCTCAAAGTTCTACATGACCTCATACCTGGTATACTCCTTGGCAGGTTAGAGACAATATAGTGGGCTATTTATGGTACCGAATCAGGATCGCAAATGAGGGCTCAAGCCTTTTGACCAGTACCCTCAACTATAATACCGTAACTTCAAAAGGGAGTACTGCCAGGTCAATGACGCCTTCATTGGCCACATCATCAGATTGATAGCTACGGACTTCGAGAGAAGGGTATCCCACAGTGCCCGGGCGCTCCTGAAAGAGTACGCCTTCCTGTTCATCCAATTCCCCAAGTTCACTTACATCCGTGCCCAGGGATTCACGGAATGACCGAACAAGTTGCTAAGATACCCAAACGACAAGATCATTCTCCTAGAGCTCTCCCGGCAGCTCCAACACATTCAAACGGTCTTCAGCAATAAGCATGTAGCAGGGATCCCCTATCCCATGACCCTTGGCCAGGGCCTCTATCGACTGCAAACATCTCAATGCGTCAGCAACTCAGAGAAAGAACTTAAAGAATACAATTTTGAATGGTACACGGCTCGCTCGCGAATGGACCCACATGGCCATGTCAGGAAGGTGCTGGTACGCCCACAAATACCATGTCGAAGATTTTTGGGCAAATTGTAAAGATGACAAGGAGGTCCGCATGAGACACTACATGCGCATGACAGTGTAATTTTTGAGGAGGGTACAACTGTTTCTAGTGCCAGACCAGCTTGAGGAAGATGAGTCCACCCTTGTGCACCTAAGGTACCCTGCCGTTGCCGACCTGACAATCCCCTCCATCGACTGGAATGAGCAAGAGGTCGAGGACATGGATACTATCACCCAGCCGATTATAGCTCTCACTAGGGAGTGGGTTGATGGGCAGGTAGCACAACTGAAGCAACAGGGGGTGGCTCTAACATATAAAGCGCTTAGGAGCGAGCCAAGCACCACAGAGGACGTTGCCGCCTCCCCATTAGCTGGTGAGACTTCCAAGTATCCCCCCATTACTAGGTCCCAAAAAAGGAAGGGAATAGAGACAGCACAGTCTGCAGACCCCAAAGAACAAGCAACGAAGGACACGGGAGGCTCATCTCCCAAGAAGCTCAAGAGGACAGTGTTCACAACAGAGGCATAGCCTCCCTTGCTCCTTCCTCCCCCGATTGATGTGCTGTCCGACTCTCAGGCCGCAATCGCCTCATCTCCACAGGCGGTGGACATTTCTGTTCACCTTGCCTCTTCACCCCCGGCCGGGTCAATAATCAATATCGACTCCTCCTCTAGCATGACCTCTTCCCCTTCCTCTGCTGCTGCCATGTCACCCATTACCTCCCTGCCTCTAGCAACAATAGCATCACTTGTTCCCCTTTCCACTGTGCCTGAGGCTATTACATGGCACTTGTAGAGTCTCCCCCCAAGCTCTCGCAAATCCTAATGGACCCCGCACTCCAAGCGGCCCTCACCCAAGCCCTCGCAACAGCTCAGCCTTTGCAATCGCCAACAGGTCCGCCGACCATGGAAGCCACAATGCAAATCTCGAAAGAGTTGGAGGAGCGAGAGCAGGAAGCCTCGAAGCCTATCGAGGAAGAGGCCGATGATTACTATGAGCACCCTGAATACGAGCATAGAACCATCGATAAGGTGGCCTACGAGGAAGAAGAGACAGACTCTTCCGAAAGTGGGGATGAAGAGGATGGCTCGGGTGATAAGGAGATTATTCAGACATTCGATGAGGATATTGAGGAGGAGTCGGCTCAGTAGTCGAAGGATGTTGGGGAGGCAGAACAGTCGCCACATGGTGAAGAGGGGCAGCCGCCAAAGGAGCAGCCTAAAAAGGATATCACTAGGGCCGAGACCCATATTGTGAAGAGCCCCGAACCCAAGGCCGCTGAAGAAAAGAAAGAAGAGGAGGCAACGAAAGAAGAAGATCCCACCTAGATATTGACCACCAAGCTGCCCGTTAGACACCTCGTATTTGTTCAAGACTTTGACAAGGAGGAGGACGCTGCTAAAGAAAAGAAAGAGCCACAAAAGGAAAAGGAGGCCGAAGTCTTGCCTCTGACTGAAATAGGTGAGGGCAGCCATGATGCACCCAAGGACAAATTTGCCATGCCCGATTGGCTGGAGAGACAGCTTGAAAGGATAGCTCCAGTGCTGAAAGACCCGAGGTCGAGATTGGAAGCCATCTTAGCTCAATCCCTGACCACGACTAAGAAGGAGAAGAAGCCTAAGGTCTATTCTAGGATAATGATGGATGCTTCCGGCTCCCGGGCAGCACAAATAACAACGCCTACAGTTGGCCAGGAGGGCGTGAGCTACAACATCTCCACCATCGACTTGGAGACAACCACCAGATAGCAGAAGGTGGAACATCTGGAGGAATTAGTAGCCACGGTAGTGCACTTGATCAAACAAGACAAGGTCACCAAGGATGAACTTAAGGCATAGGTTGCTGCCTTAACGGACTATATCCAGCAATGGTCCTCAGTGGATGACCTACCCACCACCTCCACGGCCGCACCGCAGTTGCTCTCCAAGGAGCAGATTGACAAGATGGAGAGGAGGAAGAACTTAGAGAAAACAACTGAGAATTGGATCCAACGGGTCGTAAGCATCAGAAACGTGGGAATCGGCATGGCTGTGCAGATAGCCAATAAGTTCTTGGACCTGACCCAATCCTTGGAGGGCATGAGGAAGCTCTGCACCAATTTCCCTGCGATCTATGACTCCACCTTCCCAAGGGTTGAAGCCATCCTCCAGATGCCTGAGGACACGTGGGAAGAGAAGCTAGAGCTAAAGAAAGAAGATCATTGGCTGGTGGACGTGTGGTGCAGAGATCTCGACAACCGGAAGGAAAGGATGGAGCAAATCCTGAGTAGAGTGGATCCAGATGTTGCGTGGATCAAGGAAATCTGGACATAATGCACTAAGTACCTTAAGCTGATGGTGGGTTATGATATGCCCATAGTACAAATGGATGCCGAGAAGGTGAAGTCATACTTTGAGGAGAAGATGAAGAACGGGACAGCCGGAGAAATCACCACGGAATTCCTAAGTTTTTCCGCCTATGCCTTCGATCGATCAGAGCTGTTCAGGGACCAGGGCTCAAAGTATGATGAAGATTGGAAGCGACTGGAAGAAAACGCTAAAGAATGGAGCTATCAGGCGTTAAGATGCAAAGTCCTCGAGATAGACAAGCTCCAGGCCGTAATCCTCAAGTACATAGAGCATGCAGCCTTCGAGGAACAAGAAGACAGCCCAGCCAAGGAAGAAGACCTCCTTGAAGAGTAGCTACAACCAAGGTGACAACAATTAGCTACAGGACAAAAGAGCAATAGTGTCATCCACTAGATGACGAAATAGGGAAGGGACAAAAAATGTTTTTTAATTGTAAATCTATTTAGGGGTAGGTGAAACCCTATTTTGTAATGAATCTTGGCCACACAATGGAAATAAATCTTGGCCATTCATTTGGTTTTTTGGAAACTATAAATAGAGCACTCCTCTCATTTGCAAAAGGGAGAGTTGAGTTGTTGTAAAGGCATGTTGCTGAGATTTATAAGAAATAACATTGACTTGGTGTATTTCTTTGATTTCTCTCATGTCATTTGATTCATTTCTCCAATTTTACATGTTTAGTTTAGATCTCTTTGCGGTTTAGTTAGCTGTTCATGTTATTTGGATAAATCTTAGGAATGTTGTTGGCTGATTGTGAAAATTTCTACTTTGTTGAGGATCCCTTAGTCCATACTTTTTGCTGTTTGCTGAAGGTAGATAGCTGTGCAAAGTGAGCCTGGACTTAATTTGAAGCTGTTCCAAACATTTATTCTTGATTCATGCATGTATGTGGTGGATGAAGGATGAAACATCTGCAGCCCTTAGAAGATAGCACAATTTCCATGATACTGTGAAATTCTTGGTTAAGTGGGATATTGTTTTGAGGAATTGTCCATTACAGGAACTCCATTGTCACTGTTCACAGCAAGCTTTAGGCTTAGGAACTTTTCCTCCCCTTCGCTTTTTTTCACTTTTTTAGAAATTGAACAATACCAAGGTTCATTACACATTGTAAAGCTAAATCTAATAACTAGATGGAGTCCAAGACTGCTGTTTGAACCTACAACCTATGCATATCAGCTTCCTATCTTAAGGAATTCTTTTCAAAGATCCAACTTCATGCTTTGTATCCACACTTTGTATCTTTCGTAAGGCTGCCTTGTGATTCCAGCAAATCAAATCAAACTACTGAGGTATCTAAGCACTGTCATAACCTGACACCCGAGAGACCTTGGGATAGTGTTCTGCAACTCGGTTGTGGGAGATTGTCTTTGAAGAGAGATAGTGCACCTAAGCATTGCCTGTGTTGAGAAGTGCATAAAAACACCATCAACAGAACTGGTGCTAGAAGGAGGGAAGCAGTGAAGATACCAAGTTAGGGGGTAAAGCGAAGCTGGATCGAATTGGATCATTCTCCTCGGAAAGATTTCAAAGGATTCTACGATCAGCACCAAATAAGGGAGAATTTGAAGAATTACAGCCTCCCACGAGGGCAGAACGAGCACAAGGAAGCAACTCTGCCTCTTCCTCTTCCTCCATTCCATCTGCCTCCATTTCACCCGCACCTTCATTTGGCTGGCCTTCATCTTCCACCCAACCATTTCAAACAGCATTTGCACATCTTACCTCCGGCAACTGGGGGTTTGCTCCTCTCCTGGCCCTTTCAGCCCAAGACACAGTCCAGGCAACTATAGCTTAGGGGCAGCCCCACATTGTGGTTGTATTACCAATACAGCACCAAATGCCTATCCTCTAACAGCAAGTGCCACCTCCGCCTCCCCCCATGGCTTGGCTTGCACATAACCCTTCGCCGATACACTTTGCTATTTACAATTATATGCCCAAGAATCCGGAGGGCTTTTGTTCGAAGTTCCATCCACGTGACATGCAAAGAACAGCTGAGGAGCATATCAAGATATTCGAAATGACAATCACCGAAATGCAAGTGGATCACAAGGACGTAGCATGTCGCCTATTTCCGCATTCATTGCGAGAAGAGGCCTTTTACTGGTACATCAATCTGTCAAGGGGATCCATCACCTCATGGAACCTGATGAAGAATGCCTTTCTACAGAAATACAAGATCCCTGTCAACCTCGCGGACCTCTATCAACAGTTCATGTCAATCAGAAGGGAGGTCAACGAACCTATCGGCTCCTTCAATGACTGCTTCCATCAGGCCTATATGCGGCTTCAGGATCCTTACGTCCATAATGATGCGGCAGCTCTCCCCATCTACTACGTAGCCCTGGAAAATCTCACGTCGGCCTTGGTGAAGAGGATGTGCCCACCGCCCACGACCCTATTGGCCACCTATGCGGAAGCTGTTGTGGCTAGTGCTGACTTGGGGCAAAATATCTCCGGCCTGCTGCCCTCCTTGGGGCCGGTAGCCCACCCAATGCAGATTCAAGGGCTCAATCAGGCATTTGCTCATCAAACCCCCCTCATGAACCAGGTACCCCAACTGCCTATGGTGCCACATTCGGGGCAGCCGTTGAACTATGCACCTCCTGCTTCTTCTTATTTACAACCCCAGCAGCAATACCAATACTCTCAGGTTGCTCCGCAACAGCAAGCGTATTCCCAACAGCCCCAGGCGCCATTGTATCTGTCGGGACCGGACTTTCCTTCAGCCTATCAAAATTAGTCGGCGGCCCCGCCCGCTTTTCTCCAAAACCTGGCCCCATCGCCTGGAGGTGCGACCGAGAAAGACAAGCTAGAGGAGTTGACCGAGATGATTAAGAAGATGTCCACAAAAATGACACATCTGAAAAACTAGAATAATCAATTGCAAGCCTCCCAACGCAACTTCCAGGCCAATCTCAACAGGGACAGTCAAGAGTCTCAAGATAATAGAGACAACAGAGATAATCGGGAGGTAGGTACTTCCTCCGGGCAGAATTATGAGGGGGCAGAATTTCAATCAAAATGCAAAAAGAAGACTTTCTCAGAGGCAAAATTGCACGTGGAACACCAAGCCTAACAACGGTGGTGTTTGTACACCATTCGATCAACCGGCAAGCAATGACAAAATGTCCAGCGACGTGTATTTGGCCGAAGCAGCTTTGTTCGGATGGTGTCGACTTCACAAAACTAGGAGGCATTCTGAGCTGGATTGTCCTGAATTCCAGACAGCTGCTGAGATCTTCCAAGTGGAGGTACAAAATGCTGTCGACAATGCCAACTGCAGGAACATCGTCCCATCTAAGCCCTATGACTCCTCTTGTCTGGTGGTCAATCAGGCGCCGTTTCCGCAAGGAGACCGCAACGAGCCTGAAGTTGAGCCTACTCCTACTAAGGATGAGAAAACACAGGAGGTAAGTAATGAACAAACCTTGGCTTAGCTTTTCAATTCATTAGATAATGGTCCGATAGATGAAGAAGAGCCCTTTGTGGATGAGGTCCACATGTTCAATCAGCGGTCAAGTCCATACTTCCTTAGAAATAGGCAAGCAGGTGGACCCTTCACAACTTCTATCCCACCAAACAACTTCGCCACCCCACCTGATCCAAATGCTAGCAATAACCCGGGGCTCCCTCATATGCCTGCCCAATATCTCAACAAAAATCAATCTCAAAACCAGTCGCAAATTCAACCTCAAGGCCAACCCTAAAATCTATCTAGATAGGCAAAGGGCCAACCCCCTAGTTCTCCCATAGGCCAAGCTTTTAGCTTCAAAATTGAGCAAATGGGTGAATATGTGGCAGAAGAGTTCAAGAAGCTCAAAATCAGCTTGTCAGCCTTTGAATTACTTAAGGTTCCTACCGTGAGGTACACTTTCTTTAGGGTTCTGAATGAGACTCCATCCTCTAATACGACACAAGAGACCCCAGCCAAGAAGGTAACCTTTGAGGAGCCCAAGAGAGAACAGGAAGCACAAGACAATATCGGAAGAAGGAGCAGTGTGCTCGTAAATTAGTCGGCAAGTAGATATGTTGAAAAGGAGCCAGAAAGGGCTGGTAGACAGTCTCCTAGGGAGCAGCAATTTAAGCAAACCAATAATACGGGCAGTGATAGGAACAAAGGTCAAATAGCTCAAATGGACACACCTGTGGGCATCCTCTAGGGGAGACCAGAAACTCCCCCTTTCCTGACTACCATTAGGGTCTTTGGGAAGAATTTGCACAACTGCCTGCTTGATTCAGATGCGTCTGCCAACGTCATGCCCTTGGCCATATGCAAGGCTCTTGGCATCACTCCCACACCTTCAAAGAGAAAGGCCACCTAGCTGGACAAAATAGAGATCACCATCATGGGTGAGGTAAACCGCATCCCCATACAAATCGCTGCGGACCCTCAGATATAGCAGGTTGTTGATATCCAAGTGGCGGATATTCCTGATGCTTATGGAATTATTTTAGGGAGAGAGTTTACCAAGGCGCTGAATGGATACACCACCACAGACCTTTCCCATATGTGGCTGCCATGGAAGGGGCTACCAAATCAGATCCACATTGACCATGAACTCCGTATGAAATATATGATCACAGAATACAATAATTTCAGCGAACTGTTGTTCACCGAGACCGATTTAGGGAACTGTCGCCCTTTTGCTTACCAAAATGAGCTTGAGCTTCAGGAAGAACGTATAGATGAAGTATTACTGGTGTTGTGTAGTCCCTCGGCGGATTCCGTGCGAATGCCACCAGATATCGAAGCATTGATAGAAACAGATAATGAGCCAGGTAAGGAGGACGACTGGGGATTACTCGATGGCTTCTAGGAGTTCATGAAAAAATGTGCAAGAGATCAGCTCAGCCTAGGAGCCAGAATGAATTTTCAGGATCTCTTATTGCCAAACTGGTGTAGGGTACACAATGCTGCTCACTCTGAATTTGACTGTTGCTTGTGCCAAGCAGCAGTCGAGCATGTTAAGAAAGCCGCTGCTCCTCTGACACAAACACCAAGGGAGGCACCAGCAGAATTGCTTGTTGATCATTGCCTCGAACCTAAAAACCCCCCTAAGATCACAAGGCCTACCATCTAGCCGAAAGGGAGCAGAGGCTCAATTAGACCCGAAGACAAGGAATCCTCCGCGTGTTGGATGCTCTGATTTGATGGATCGAAGTCAAGGCAAGGAGCTAGAGCGGGGATCGAACTCATCAGTCCCACGGGTAAGACATTTCTCGCTGCCCACCGATTACAATTTTATTGCACCAACAATGTAGCAGAATATGAGGCTTTAGTCCTTGGCCTTCTTATGGCCTTGAAGAAAAATGTGAAAGTGCTGCAAGTTTTCAGGGATTCTGCACTTGTAGTTAAGCAGGTCAAAAAATTGTACTCCTTCCATGATCGAAGACTCACCAATTATAGGCACAGGGTTTGGGATCTCTTAGAGGGCCTAGATGCATTCAACATACAATTAGTCTCTCGTACTCAAAATCGCACAGCTCATGCCTTGGCTCAAGTAGCTAGCACGTTACAGCCCCTCTCTTTGTCTGGGCTCAAGAAGTTCACTGTTGAACTAACATCCATGCCATCGGTCCCGGATAATGTTACTCATCTGTAGGTCTTCAATGACAATAAGCATATCCTCCAGTTTATCACAAGTTCCGACGTTTTCGCTGCCTAAATAATTGACGAAGCTGATCCATAGGAGGCTAAATTAGACATAGAAGGGGTTATCAACTTGAAAACCAACATGATCCCTAGAGGCATGGTTCAGCTAGAGCGCGTATTCAATTTGGATCAGATTAGGGATCAAGATCGACAAATGAAAAATGAGGCTATAAGTAACCAGTGCAACGCTCACAACCTGGGAACGATCGAGGATACCAAAAATGTTTTTATCGGAAAGGTGTGCACGCCTAAAGAAAAAAAGGGAATCACAGATGCTTTGCGAAGGTACCATGACGTGGTGGCATGGAGTTATGAAGATTTGAAAACATACGACACCTCTGTCATCACGCACACCATCCCTCTGAAGACTAAAGTGAGGCCATTCTGTCAGCGACAACGCCCTATCAATGCCTTGCTAGAACCTGTCGTTTACAAGGAGGTGCAAAAATTACTTTCAGCAAGAATCATCTTCCCAGTCTGACATTCCACATGGGTGGCTAACTTGGTCCCGGTCAGGAAAAAGAATGGAGAGATCAGATTGTGTGTGGACTTCCGCAATCTAAACCGCGCCTCAGAGAAGGACAACTATCTAGTGCCTTCACTGGATAAAGTGCTGCAAATCGTCAACGACTCCCAGATGATGTCGTTCCTCGACGGATACTCTGGGTATAATCAAGTAATGGTACAATACGAGGATAGCCACAAGACCGCGTTCACCACCAAGTGGGGGATGTTTGCCTATAGAAGAATGTCGTTTGGGCTCATCGACACCGGTGCCACTTTCCAATGCGCCATGGATATCGCCTTCAAGGACCTAATTGGCAAATGCATAATCATCTACATGGATGATTTGACCATATTCTCCAAAAAGTGAGGCGACCACGTCTCTGACCTATGCAAAGTATTTCAGAGATGCCAAGAATTCGGGGTTTCTCTCAATCCTAAGAAGTGCATTTTCAGAGTGACCAAAGGCAGATTGCTCGAGCACATCATTTTAGAGCAAGGAATCTCCATTGATCCTAAGTGCATTGAGTCATTACTCAAGATTCAGCCCCCGGGCAATAAGAAGGAATTAAAGTCTTTCTTCGGAAAGATCAACTTTGTCTGAAAATTCATCACAGGTTTCATAGAAATCGTCAAACCTCTCAATGCCATGCTTAAATAGGATGCCAAAGTTGAGTGGACGCCAGATGCCAAACAATCCTTTGAAGAAATCAAATGGGCCATTACTGAGGCGCCTGTGTTAGTCAGCCCGGATTATCTGAAGCCGTTCTATATCTACTCATTTGCTTCGGGGCATTCTTGTGCTAGTATGCTGACCCAGAAGGACGACAAGGGGAATGACCATCCAATCACCTTCATGAGTGCCCCCCTCAAAGATGTTGAATTGCGTTACCACAACATAGAAAAATAGGCGTATGCTCTTGTTAGGGGAGTAAAGAAATTTAGACACTACATTCTACGCAACAAGGTGTTCGCTATTGTCCCCGACCCAGTGGTCAAAATGTTGCTTATGCAGAATGAATTGGATGAATGAAGGGCTAAGTGGGTCACCCTGCTTCAAGAGTATGATATGGAGATCCAACCAATGAAATTGGTGCGAGGGCAGGCACTCACCCGTACAATGGCCAAAATAGCAGCAGAGGCCAGACCTGAACTCACGGTACAACAATATCAGCTTGAAGATGTCTCCCTGGGAGAATGGTACCAAGATGTCATTTATTATCTGCTGAATCATAAGTGTTCGCCGCATCTGCAAGGAGTCCAAAAGAGGGCCCTGAGATTGAAAAGCAATGATTATATGTTGCAGGGTTCTATTCTTTATAAGAAGAATCATGAGGGCGTTTATTTAAGATGCCTCGACAAGGAGGAAGCAGAACGTGTTCTAAGGGAGTTTCACAATAAGTTTGGTACAGGCCATGGCTCGGGTTTTTCTATGGCACATCAGATATTAAGGGCAAGGTACTATTGGCCAACTGTCTTCAAAGATGCCCATTGCCATGTTCGTTCATGTCATACGTGCCAGACCGCTGCCACCAGGGAGAGGAATGCTGCTGTCCCACTACAGCCCGTGCTGGAGGTAAGGCCTTTTGCGCAATAGGGTCTCAACTTCATCTGTCCGGTAAGCCCTCCATTATCTGTGGGACACAGGTACATTCTGACCGCTACTAATTATTGTACTAGATGGATGGAAGTAATAGTTTGTAAGCATTATACAACTGAAGTAGTTACCAATTTCTTAGAAAGTTTCATTTTAAATCGCTTTGGTTGTCCATATGCTTTGGTATGTGATAATGGACTTGCCTTCGCTTCATTAAAATTTGCTGGCTGGGTGTTTGACTATGGGGTTGCCCTCAAATTCTCATCCAATTATTACCCGCAGGGCAATGGCCTTGCCGAGTCCACAAACAAGAATTTGATTACCGTGATTAAGAAGCTACTAGATAGGAATCCCAAGGACTGGCATACCCAGCTCCGTTTTGCCCTTTGGGCTGATCGCACCCACCATAAGGCTGCCCTTGGTGATTCTCCATTCCACCTTGTCTATGGCCTTGAGCCTATATTCCCCATCCACCTGAAGATTCCTACTCTTTAGTTCATTAACGATTTTTATGAGGGAGGAGATCGTAGGGAAGCTCGGTTAGTTGAGCTCTTACATTTAGAGGAAGTCTGAAACCGTGCAATAAAAAATTTCGCCAAACATCAGGGCATAGTAAAGAGATGGTTTGACCACCGGGCCAAAATCAAGGCCTTTAGAATCACAGATTTGGTCCTATATTGGGACAAGGCCCATGAGAAGAAAGGGGGACACAACAAATTCGACAAGCTCTGGCTTGGCCCCTTTCAAATAGCTGAGATTTTGGGAGATAATACCTTCCGCCTAAAGAACTTAACTGGAGAGAACGTCCCGTTGCCAGTCAATGGGAAGCACCTGAAGCATTACTTCCAAGCTTGAGCTCTTTCGAGCTCTCTGTTGTAAATACCTGTACATAGGATAGAATAGTTGCTTTCTTGCTTGTTTGCGCTTTGCTTGTGTCGCTTTTTGCTTTCTCCCTCCCGACAGTTTTTGTTTTTGAAAGAGGTTTCCTGCTCCTTTGCGGTGGCAGTGCTTGCCTAACAAGCGGTTCACTTTGCTGTCCATTCTTTGTGTTCTCTAGCTAAACATTCACTCTAGACTATCGGTCTTTGCAGAGCTATCTGTGAATGATTTCCTTATCTAAACTCTGCTCAGAACTTGACCCTTCGCTGGATCTTCTTACCCGTATCTCAGATCTCGTACAAATCACATAATAATAAATTCTGAAGGACCGTACTATGGTTATTATGACACCCTAATGAGTGAAATATCTTAAGTCTACTCCAGTGACCACTGCAGTCTCAAACCCATTGTAGGCTTCAATGCTTACCCGATCGAGCTAAATGGTGAAAGAGAAATGAAATATCAAAGCAAAAGAGAGAAAAGAAACTCTGAAAAAAAGAAATAAATGATCGTATGGGCGTTCGGATAACTCTACCGGGGCTATGGACACCCGATCGGCAGTAGAGCAATATCCATGAGATTGCAGCGACAACCCCGCCAGGGCTATGGACGCCTGACCGGTAGCGGGGCAATGTCCAGGTTACTTTTGGTGTTAGACAACTTATGTAGCTCACTCGGTTGAAGTGATAACTTTGGTTACTATCCCTAGGAAAGGAATGAACTTACTTCACACACGCTTCTGAGATGCCATATAAGCTGACCTAATTAAGGATCTCGTTCTCCTAGGTTCATCCTTGGAAGCCGCTCTTGGTCTGCGAAACCAGAGATTCTAAGTCCTTAATGAATATTCATCCCTAGAATGCTCCGGAGCGTTCTCCAGTGTAGTCGCCATTTGTTGTGCCCTTAGCACACATGCCCCATTTGGAACGGGGACCCTCTTTTCTGTCACCTTGTCGGGTCTTTCGGGGCCGTCTCATTTTGCGTGCCCCTCTTTTTTGATGTTCCGCGTGGCCGAAATTGTTCTAAGGTTTCATCCTAAAATCAACCATGCTTTCCCTTTTGGTTTTTTTTGCTGCCCTCCGGGGCCTCGTGGGTTCCTTTGGCGTTTATGGCTTTGGGGCGGCCCTGGGCCCCTCCGGGCCCGGGCCTCTGGAGTTCCCCTTCCAGGCTTCCCCCTTGCGCTCGCCGCCCTTTGCGGTGTTCCCGAGCCGTCTTTCCTCCCCTCGGGGCCCGCCCTGCCGCTTTCCGTTTGGAATCCCCCGAAGTTATGCCGGGCGATGCCTGCCCCTTCAGACCTCGGACCCCGGAGGTCCATCTCCGGACTTCCGTCGGGCGTTCGTTGTCCGTCTTCGCTCGCCATCCGTGGGGTGGTTTTGACAGCTTGCGGCGGGACTCGCTGGGCCCGGCCGTCCGAAGTTCCGTCCTTAGAACTCCGTGACGGTTCCGCTGTCGTCCACGGCGGAACCCTGCCATCCTCCCGCCATCCGGGTCCCGGCCCCATCCTCACTACCGCCGCTTATCATCGTACGAATCCTTCGGCGGCGAACATACACCTGTTGTTTGCCCTCCGGGCCCTGAGGTTCCCTCCGCTGTGACCGTTCAAACTCGCAATATCTCACAGCGGTCGTCGTTGCACAACTTCCCGCCATCCAGATCCCGGAGTCTCTGCTGCCGCCGCCGACTCAATTTTGAAATCCACCAACTTTTGGTGCGGCCGTACATATAATTAATGTGCGCATTAATGGCAGATAGGGTATATAATGTATGGTCCGCTAATGTCATTTTCACTTTGCGGATTAGAGCGAATTGATAAGGCCAACATCTGGAGCCCACTGCAATCAGCATCGTCACGATCATCCGTGTCTGCATCGCTCCGTCGCTCCCCGGTGGATTCTGCACCTCCTCGCTTAGCGTATCTGAGGTAGGCCATCCTCATTTTCCCTCCCATTGTTTTGATCATTTTTGGGGATTTTGTTAAATTGAACAATTGATTAAATTGCATAAAATTGAAGAGCACCCCGTGGTGCCCCTTACCCATGTTTTAAAATCTCCTAAAACGGTTGGAATGACCCTCCCTGTTGATCTGGAACTCGCCCATTGCGCGGCCGTTCTTCGCGCAGGGCGACCGGCCCCCTCGGACCCAGTCCCCTCTTTCGCCATTCCATTCCAGGGTATGGTTGCATGCCGGCGGCCGTCCCCCTAGCGAAGCCTGGGTCATCGGGATTCCGTCCCCGGAATGCCTATTATTTTTCACCATGTCAAAATCTAACCAAGCCATCCTGCCTCGTGGCGGTCGGACGCCGATCTCCCCTTAACGGTCGAATTAAAATCGGGTCTTCCTCCATTCGTGTGCTCGGGCCCCGGACGTCAGGGTTCCGCCGCCTCTTTTCCGCCGTTTGGCCAGTCGTTGCCTCGGCGGTGAAGTCGAGTCTGCCGCCCGCCCTTTGGATCCCGGGTTTCCCTTGGCCGTCTGAAAGGTTGCTTAAACTTTGCCATGCCCTGGGAGCCTCCGGGCCCGGAACTCCGTGATGGTTCCGCCGTCGTCCACGGCGGAACCCCTCCGGCTGCCCGACCTTCGGGCCCCGGAGATACCTTCGCCGCTGCTGTCGCCCGATCGCTACCGAAACCTCGCGGCGGTCGTCGTCTCCCGTCTCTCCGGTCACCGGGTCCCAGATTCCTTACCGCCGCCACCGTTCAAATTATCGCAAAAATCATGCGGCGGCCTGCAACTCTTGTCTTCCCGTCGCCTGGGCTTCGAGCCACCTTTTCCCGCTGCCGTTCCAATCAATGAAAATCTTGGAGCAGTTGTAACCTCGCGTTGCCTCGGCCGCCAGGCTCCGGCATTACCTCCGCCACCGCCGAGCTTGAATGGTATGTGCGCTCGACCGTCATTCGATGCCCTGGACCCCAGCCTTCGGACTTCCTCGTCCGGACTTCCGCCCGCTGTTCGTCATCTCCAATGGCTGCCCCTTAACTGCCTTCCGGCCTGAAACCTCCGAAGCTCCTTAAATCAATCCAAACCAACTCAAATTCAGAATCTAACTTCGACCCACATCCTAAATCATGCTGTTCTCCATCATGGGCCTCTTAAAATACCAAAATTTGGCCAACGGGGGTCTCCGGGAACTTTTGGTCGTGTTTTCCCTCCCTAACAGCATTCCTGTCAGGGAAGTCCGGCCCTCCGGGCCCGGATTGTCCAAATGCTCTAAAATGAAATCGATATCATTTGAGGATAAAAGTTATGATATATTTGAATGGTTATTTAGATGATATGCTCATAATATGGACTAACATTAACGCTGTTGATGTTTTGTTATGCTGACTTCGCCCTTTGCTTGCAGGATATATGGAATCGGCTGCAGGAACTTTAGGGGCCTCCGCCGAAAAGGATAAGCGCAAGAAATCTAGAAGGGCCGCTCGTGGAAAGGAAGATAAGGATCAGATGAAGTTCTAATTTCAGGGTGAACCGCTCCAGTCAAAGGTCTCGACTGACTGGAAAGAGATCTCAGATACCAATATTGGCTAGGTGGACATAGATGAGTTCACCCAAAGGGTCAAGGTCGACCCTAAAATGAAGAATGCCAGGTTGATACGCCAAAGTGGAATCGACAAAGCTGCTGGCTTCCCTCTATCTCTGATAGCACCTGAATTAGTAATGGCTTGCTGAGAAGCCTACCAAACGGAGGGGAACAATCGTGGACAAGGAGGGGAACATCCTTGCCGACATGTCTCCAGAAGGAATCACTAAAACATTCCATATTCCCACATTTCCACATATGGAGGTCCCCACTTTGGAACAGTGTCAAGCGGCGTGGGATGCCAATCCATTGGGCTGCAAGAAATCAATTAACCTTTACTAGTTAAAGGAGAAACAGGGCAGGGCTGCAAAGGTTCCCCAAGAGTTGTTCTGCAGCGAATTCAAGAAGATTATCATGACTTGGTGACAATGCTAAGCAGGGTCATTGGCCTCCCAGCAATCGCCTACTTCCAAGAGTGGATGGCTTACTACATTAAATAGATCATACGAGGAAATGAGGATGTGAAAACCAAGACCTCATTCGACTAAGTGGTATCATCAGCAACTGCTTCCACAAGCAGTTCATAAATGTCAAGAAAAGCTCCAAGTTCTACATGACCTCGTACCTGGTATACTCCTTGGCAGGTCAGAGACAATATAGTGGGCTATTTATGGTGCCGGATCAGGATCACAAATTAGGGCTCAAGCCTTTTGACCGGTACCCTCAACTATAATACCGTAACTTGAAAAGGTAGTACTGCCGGGTCAATGACGCCTTCATTGGCCACATCATCAGATTGATAGTCAGGGACTTCGAGAGAGGGCTATCCCACAATGCCTGGGCGCTCCTAAAGGAGTACGCCTTCCTGTTCATCCAATTCCCCAAGTTCACTTACATCCGTGCCCAGGGATTCACGAAATGGTCGAACAAGTTGCCAAGATACCCAAGCGACAGGATCATTCTCCTAGAGCTCTCCCGGCAGCTCCAGCACATTCAGACAGTCTTCAGCAACAAGCATGTAGCAGGGATCCCCTATCCCATGACCCTCGGCTAGGGCCTCTATCGATTGCAAACATCCCAATGTGCTAAAAACTCAGAGAAAGAACTTAAAGAATACAATTTTGAATGGTACACGACTCACCCGCGAATGGACCCACATGGCCATGTCAAGAAGGCGCTGGGGCCGGCGTACGCCCACAAATACCATGTCGAAGATTTCTGGGTAGATTGTAAAGATGACAAGGAGGTCCACATGAGACACTACATGCGCATGACAGTGCAATTTTTGAGGAGGGTGTAGCTGTTTCCGGTGCCAGACTAGCTCGAGGAAGATGAGTCCAACCTTGTGCACCCGAGGTACCCTGCGGTTGCTGACCTGGCAATCCCCTCCATCGACTGAGATGAGCAAGAGGTCGAGGACCTGGATACTATCACCCAGTCGATTATAGCTCACACTAGGGAGTGGGTTGATGGGTAGGTAGCACAACTGAAGCAACAGGGGGTGGCTCTAACATATGAAGCGCTCAGGAACAAGCCAAGCACCACGGAGGACGTTGCTGCCTCCCCATCAGCTGGTGAGACTTCCAAGTCTCCCCCCATCACCAGGTCCCAAAAAAGAAAGGGAACATAGACAACACAGTCTGCAGACCCCAAAGAACAAGCAACGAAGGACACAGGAGGCTCATCTCCCAAGAAGCTCAAGAGGACAGTGATCACAACAAAGGTGCAACCTCCCTTGCTCCTTCCTCCCCCGATTGGTGTGATGCCCGCCTCTCAGGCCGCAATCGCCTCATCTCCACAGGCGATGGATATTTCTATTCACCTTCCCTCTTCACCCCCGGCCGGGTCAATAATCAATATCGACTCCTCCTCTAGCATGACATCTTCCCCTTCCTCTCCTGCTGCCATGTCACCCATTACCTCCCTGCCTCTAGCAACAATAGCATCGCCTGTTCCTCTTTCCACTGTGCCTGATGCTATTACACAACACCTGCAGAGTCTCCCCTCGAGCTCTCACAAATCCTAATGGACCCCACACTCCAGGCGGCCCTCGCCCAAGCCCTATCAACAGCTCAGCCTTTGCAACCGCCAACAGGTCCGCCGGCCATGGAAGCCACAATGCAAATCTTGAAAGAGTTGGAGGAGCGAGAGCAGGAAGCCTCGAAGCCTATCGAGGAAGAGGCCGACGATTACTATGAGCACCCCAAATATGAGCACAGAACCATCGATAGGGTGGCCTACAAGGAAGAAGAGAGGCTCTTTCGAAAGTGGGGATGAAGAGGATGGCTCGGGTTATAAGGAGATTATTCAGACATTCGATGAGGATATCGAGGAGGAGTCGGCTCAGCAGCTGAAGGATGTTGGGGAGGCAGAATAGTCACCACATGGTGAAGAGGGGCAGCCTCCAGAGGAGCAGCCTGAAAAGGATATCACTGGGGCCGAGACCCATATTGTGAAGAGCCCCGAACCTGAGGCCGCTGAAGAAAAGAAAGAAGAGGAGGTAACGAAAGAAGAAGATCCCACCCAGATATTGACCACCAAGCTGCCCGTCAGATACCTCGTATTTATTCAAGACTCTGACAAGGAGAAGGACGCTGCTCAAGAAAAGAAAGAGCCACAAAAGGAAAAGGAGGCCGAAGTCTTGCCTCTGACTGAAACAGGTGAGGGCAGCCATGATGCACCCAAGGACAAATCTACCATGCCCAATTGGCTGGAGAGACAGTTTGAAAGGACAGCCCCAGTGCTGAAAGACCTGAGGTCGAGATTGGAAGCCATCTTGGCTCGATCCCTGACCACGACTAAGAAGGAGAAGAAGCCTAAGGTCCATTCTAGGATAACAATGGATGCTTCTGGGTCCCAGGCGACACAAATAGCAATGCCTAGAGTTGGCCAGGAGGGCGTGAGCTACAACATCTCCACCATCGACTTGGCGACAGCCACCAAAGAGCAGAAGGTGGAACATCTAGAGGAATCAGTAACCACGGTAGTGCACTTGATCAAACAAGACAAGGTCACCAAGGATGAACTTAAGGCGCAGGTTGCTACCTTAACAGACTATATCTAGTAGTGGTCCTCAGTGGATGACCTACCCACCACCTCCACGGCTCCACCGCAGTTGCTCTCCAAGGAGAATATTGACAAGATGGAGAGGAGGAAGAACTTAGAGAAAACAACTGAGAATTGGATCCAACGGGTCGTAAGCATCAGAAACGTGGGAATCGGCATGGCTGTGCAAATAGCCAATAAGTTCTTGGACCTGACCCAATCCCTGGAGGGCATGAGGAAAATCTGCACCAATTTCCCTGTGATCTACGACTCTGCCTTCCCAAGGGTTGAAGCCATCCTCTAGATGCCTAAGGACACATGAGAAGAGAAGCTAGAGTTGAAGAAAGAAGATCATTGGCTGGTGGACGTGTGGCGCAGAGATCTCGACAACTGGAAGGAAATGATGGAGCAAATCCTAAGTAGAGTGGATCCATATGTTGCATGGATCAAGGAAATTCGGACAGAATGCACTGAGTACCTTAAGCTGATGGTGGGTTATGATATGCCCACAGTACAAATGGATGCCGAGAAGGTGAAGTCATACTTTGAGGAGAAGATGAAGAACGGGACAGCCAGAGAAATCACCACGGAATTCCTAAGTTTTGCCGCCCGTGCCTTCGATCGATCAGAGCTGTTCAGGGACCAGGGCTCAAAGTATGATGAAGATTGGAAGCGGCTGGAAGAAAGCGCCAAAGAATGGAGCTATCAGGCGTTAAGATGCGAAGTCCTCGAGATAGACAAGCTCCAGGCCGTAATCCTCAAGTACATAGAGCATGCAGCCTCCGAGGAACAAGAAGACAGCCTAGCCAAGGAAGAAGACCTCCCTGAAGAGTAGCTACAGCCAAAGGGACAGCAATTAGCTACAGGACGAAAGAGTAATAGTGTCATCCACTAGATGACGAAATAGGGAAGGGACAAAAGATGTTTTTTAATTGTAAATCTATTTGGGGGTAGGTGAAACCCTATTTTGTAATGAATCTTGGCCACACAATGGAAATAAATCTTGGCCATTCATTTGGTTTTTTGGAAACTATAAATAGAGCACTCCCCTCATTTGTAAAAGGGAGAGTTGAGTTGTTGTAAAGGTATGCTACTGAAATTTATAAGAAATAACATTGACTTGGTGTATTTCCTTGATTTCTCTCATGTCATTTGATTCATTTCTCCAATTTCACATGTTTAGTTTAAATCTCTTTGCTATTTAGTTAGCTGTTCATGTTATTTAGATAAATCTTAGGAATGCTATTGGCTGATTGTGAAAATTTCTGCTTTGTTGAGGATCCCTTAGTCCATACTTTTTGCTATTTGCTGAAGGTAGATAGCTATGCAAAGTTAGCCTAGACTTAATTTGAAGCTGTTCCAAACATTCATTCTTGATTCATGCATGTATGTGGTGGATGAAGGATGAAACATCTGTAGCCCTTAGAAGATAGCACAATTTCTATGATACTGTGAAATTCCTGGTTAAGTGGGATATTGTTTTGAGGAATTGTCCATTGCAGGAACTCCATTGTCACTGTTCACAGCAAGCTTTAGGCTTAGGAACTTTTCCTCCCCTTCGCTCTTTTTCACTTTTTTAGAAATTGAATAATACCAAGGTTCATTGCACATTGTAAAGTTAAATCTAATAACTAGATGGAGTCCAAGACTGCTGTTTGAACCTACAGCCTATGCATAGCAGCTTCCTATCTTAAGGACTCATTTTCAAAGATCCAACTTCATGCTTTGTGTCCACACTTTGTATCTTCCATAAGGCCACCTTGTGATTCCAGCAAATCACATCAAACTACTGAGGTATCTAAGCACTGTCATGACCTGACACCTGAGAGACCTTGGGATAGTGTTCTGCAACTCGATTGTGGGAGATTGTCTTTCAAGAGAGGTAGTGCACCTAAGCACTGCCTATGTTGAGAAGTGCATAAAAACACCATCAACAGGTCTCATTTTGTACATCTTTAGTAATTGTATAAAAATTTGGAATATTTTGGTTAATACATCTTATTGGAAAACCATTCATTGGAAATTTTTGAAGCCCTCAACCGAATGGTTTGTGATGACCTCTTGGCTTCAAAAATTTCTATTATGCTCATCAATTTCAAACCATTTTGGGGTTCTTGAATGTTTTTAAATTTTAACAAACTCACTACAAAAATATGGATTTCTTTTTCTTTTTCTTTTTCTTTTTCACATTTAGGTTTGCTATTCTTATGTAATTTGGAGACACATTGAGTTTCATTGGTTTATGTGAGATATTTATAACAAGTATGCAATAAAGTCAAACTTTATTAGATTTGATTCAAGTAATATGACATATTTATTTTGCTTTCCAATCTATAATTTTTTGATGTTCTCAAGGCTATATAATTGAAGTTCATTTATGTTAACAATTATTAGATTAAATATTTTTATCCCCAATTATTTTCAAATGATTATATACTTTAATCTTTGTATTCTTATTCTTTCTTTCATTATTTCATTTATAATTTGAACCATTTAAGGATGCTATGTTATAGATTATAGTTGTCTTCCAATTCTTTTTAAATCAAGTTAATAGTATGAAAATATTAATGATGAGTAGATGAATTATTACAAGTTCTATTTTAGATTTGTGTTCTTTTTATCTAGATATATTATTTACCAAAGTCTCATTGTTTTTTTTTAGATATATAACATGGAAAAAGTAGATCATGTTCCACTTATGCCAAATTCTTTGTTTGCAAATACTAGTAATAAGATAAACAAATTAAGAGATTCATTAGCATAGGGTGCAAACCCAGGGATATATAATGAACCATGCATGTTAATATTGCATAGTCTAGAAAAACTAAAAGATGAACTTGAGAGGACTAGTGCATATTCCCCAGACAGAGTGACTGCTATTCTTTCTCGCATGCGGGAAGAAGTACATGGTGACGTTCCCCTTAAACAAATACAAAGATAGTGTCACCAAAGAAATGATAAAAGCCACTTGTTTTCCATTTTATCAAAATGTGCGTAAGGTTAGGGGATACCAGGTCACTAGATGTGTTGATCATGCTATGACCTCATTGATCTAGCCACGATTTCTAGCAGCACATGGTCTATACCCAAACAATGACCAGATTCCATTGTATTTTGTTCAGCAGTTGTATGCTGAGGTCCATTTGGGCTTCAAAGTTAACTACCTAGACATTCCACCATATGTTGGTCAGGGGCGTGGTAGGATTGCTGATAGGCCCACCTATTGTCGAGCAGATAGACCACCCCCAATGTTTAGGGTATTGGTTGGTGATAGGTCTCCTGCTCTCACCCCAGCTCTAGCCCCCATAGCAGATGAGGTTGTTGTTGCTTCCCAAAAGGAAGTGATTGACACTATAGGTGACATTGCGGCTACCACCACTAGAATATTTGATGATCATGTAGGTTAGTATTTGATATCTAGACATTCCTGATCCACACCATTTTCAGCACAGTGGACCACCATGGATCCTTTTACAATGACCGACATCCCTACTCCTACACATCTTCATGCAATTATAGGAGATATGTCATGCATGAATCTACATTTTTTGGCTGAGGACCTGTTGGAGGCATATGCCCACATTGCATCAGACAATGGGATCGGTATAGAGCATGTTAGAGATTATTTGAGACATAGAGGTCGTTTAGTTCTAGGATCCCATCACTCTCAGCTGAGCACTAGTGCGCATCAGAATCCACCTACAGTTCATACGGTAGTTGCACAAACTATGGGTTTTACTGATATGTTGATTGGTTCTGGTTCATCATCACCGGTGCCATCTCACCTTCATAGTCCTCTACATTCATCATTTCTGGCACGACATGGGATAGATCAGATGGATGTAGATATTGATTCGTCGCTTGATCGTTTAGTCCATATGGTGGAGGTGAATGTTTCAGAGGACTTAGGTCATCCGATATTAGATGATGTGCATGTATGTGTGCATGTGCATGTTTCAATTCTTTTTTCATTATTTTTTAAATTTCTTTTTAACTAGATATTCATTTAAGTTGATATGTATGCGTATATATATTGTAACAGGTGGACATACCTCATATCACTCCTAGCCTTGGTCCAGATCGTGTGCATGATCGATGTGTGACTCTATGGATGAACGCTTATCAAGGACATGTGAGTTTTCACAAATATATATTTATGTATGCATAGATAAATACAATAGATTGATATTTAAAAATACAAGTTCATTTAAAAATAACTTTCATAAAATTTATTTAATAAAAATTATATGTATTTAACACATCTTGTACACAATTTTATTTGCAGGGCTCAACACATCCATCAGAGCAAGACCATTCTCATTCAGATGGCCATTTGTCTAGGAGTAGACATTCTTATTAGGCCATGCATTCTAGATTTATGATCTTTATCACATGTGTATTTGATTATATGATGATCTTTAAAATAGTCACTGATATTTGATGATCTATAACTTACACTTGCTTATATGATATACATACATTTGCTTATTTTTTGATCTTTAGTATTCCACATTAGATGATCTTTAATTTACATTTTGCTTTTATGATATATGTACATATATTTTCTTATATGATATATACATACATTTGCCTCTTTGCTTATAATATGTGTTATGTTTATATGTATTGAATCCCTTTACATATATGTACATGTGTTTGCTTATGGTTTAAACATGTTTACATGTAATATATGTATGCATTTGTTTTAAATATTCAATATACACATGTTTCTTATTTTATGACCTCTTACAACTTATACTATAT
Organism: Sequoia sempervirens; assembly: GCA_007258455.2. NCBI lineage: Eukaryota > Viridiplantae > Streptophyta > Pinopsida > Cupressales > Cupressaceae > Sequoia > Sequoia sempervirens. The sequence goes on along the minus strand of VDFB02096545.1, from coordinate 159,824 downwards.
TCACATACATTTGATCTCTATAGAATTTTAGGAAATCAATGCCATTTTATAATTAAGTTCATTCATGTTGATCACAATAAATATTTTTAAAATGACTTCTGTATTAAATATGAACCATTGAGTTGAGAACAAGATATAATCTTTTGAAAAGTAACTGAAATTCAATTCAAATTATATCGAGCTATTATACATTTTTTACAAGTAACTTGAAATTCAATTCAAATATTTAATTAATAAAATTTAATTCAAATTATACCTCTATTATACATTTTTGACAACTAACTTGAAATTCAATTCAAATATATTTAAGAAAATTCAATTCAAATTATAACTCTAATATTTATACATTTTT
>VDFB02096545.1:108028-159372 GCA_007258455.2 Sequoia sempervirens | reverse complement strand
TGTTAGCTATCTTTCCCCAAAAGGAATTAGCAAAATACTTTTATTTGGGTCAAAAAGTGGTGTCCATACATGTGCATGGTATGGTAAAAAAATAGGGACTTTTAAAAAGTGGCTTTAATACATCTGTATCAAAATTTAATTTATATCATCTTGGTATTTGAATAAATTACATATTTGGAAACTTGACTCAAAATGCTAAATTTCATAGTACTGACATTTTTTAAGATTCATTGTGTAAGTGCTTCAAATTTTTAGTCCAAGTGTGACAAATTCTAAAAAACAACAAAAACACTTCCACTTTTTGAGCTTTTTGTGGACCCAACTTCTTGCATCAACATAGAAGGATTATTTTATGCAAAATAGACTATTGTTCAAAGGAAAAAAACCTTGCATACCTAGAAAATTGATGAGGCAAAATTTGATAAGAGAAAAAAATTATGGTGGTATAGCTGGACATTTTGGAGCTGATAAGACGATGGCACAACTTAGTGAGAGGTGTTTTTGGCCAACGATGAGGGAAAAAATCAGAGAAATTTGTCCAAGGATGTCAAGCTTGTTAATATATCAAAGGAGGGAGTCAAAATATAGGCCTATATCAGCCATTACCCATACTGAAGAATCAATGGGAAGATGTGAGCAGGGATTTTGTACTTGGACTGCCAAGAATACAATGAGGTAAGAATCCATTTCAAATTGTTTATGGGCATAGTCCTAGAGGAATTTTAGAATTAAAGGAACTTGCAAATATTGAGGGATATAAGAGAAGTGTTGAAGGAGAAGAGTTTTCCAAATATATCTAAGATTTACACCAACCAATGAGGGAAAAACTCAGTTGGAGCAACTGACAATATAAAGAGAAAGTTGATTTGAAGAGAAGAGAAAATAATTTTGAAGTAAGATATATGGTATTGGCTTACCTTCAAAAGGAAATATTTCGTAGCCATGCCTACAACAAACTCAAGTTGAAGAAGATTAGAACATGTAAGATCTTTAAGAAGTTTTCACCAAATGCCTATGCGTTAGAGTTGCCTAAAAGATTGGAAATCTCTTCAAGTTTTAATGTTTTAGATTTATATACTTACCAAGAGGGAGAGACATCACAAAAACAGGAAGAAGAAGGGAAAAGATTACCAGAAGAACAAAAGGAGCAGCTACCTAAGAAAGAACTAGGGGAGATTGAAGATTTTTTGGATTCAAGAGTTGTTAGAAAAATAAGGGGTAAAGAGTACAATGAATATATAATGAAATGGAAAGGTAGACCGGTGGAGGATGCAACATGGTTAAGCCCAACAGAGCTTGAATCATTCTAGTTAATGTAAGATGATAGAGTTCCTGACCCACAGTAACTAGATCTTTAACGTGCAACAACAAATAGCTATACATAGTGAGCAGGGGCTCATAAATCTTTCTAGCCCGGTAGTTTGATGCAGGGGCATCATTTTGCTTTAAATATTTTTAATTTTTAATTTTCTCTAGCTAATGCCACATGAGGGAAGCAATAGGAGTTTAAAATTAAAATTTGATTTTTTTCGACTTGGGGGCAACAACTACCCTCCTGTGAGCTCATTTAATGAGCAACAACATTAAAAAATGGTAAAGGGAAAATTTGAGTGGGAGATTTTGAAGTCGAAAAGGGCAAGTGGAGGAATTAATGCAAGTTTTTGAATGTTGCAGTTGTTTAGGCAGGATTTTTGGGATATTTTTGGGAAGAAACTTCTAGATTTTGATAGTGGGAAGAGAAGAATAGAATAGCAGAAAACTAGAAGATAGAACATAAGAAAAGAAGGACAGAGCAACAAAAATAGAGGAGAATAGAAGAAGTTTGTAGAGAATATCAAAGAATAACAGAAAAAATGTTTAGTCAATAGCCATAGAGGATCGTAGCCAATAGTAAAGGGACAAAGAGGAATGACAAAGGGTATTCTGCAAAAATCTATGTAAATGCATGTAAAGTGTGTAAAAGTTGAACTTTAAATATAATATAATATTTTTTTTTTCATAAATGTTGTCTCTATGCATGTGTCTATGAGTAATACTTGTTAAGATTTTGGTGTTCTAGAAGTATGAAATGGTGTGTGCAAGTTTTGAGTGTTTTATGTTGTTGAAATTCTGAACAGTCACCTATAGCCATCACTGCGAGTACTCGCAACAACTTCTTTTTTTCTGCAACTTAGTTGGTACCTCTAGAGTTGATTTTATGCGTCCAAAATTAATTGTTTGACCTACAGCTTGTGTGTAAACCTCTGTAAAGGTTGTGTGAGGTTGCTTACAACAACACAACCTTCCTTTTCCACTTGTTTGCTTGTTTTAAATTGGGTTTTTGGGCACAAGGGGGTGGGTGACATCACTATATTATTAATATTGTAGCATACTATTCATAATTAATTACCATTACATTTATTAGTTTACTTTTTATTATGAAATTTTAAGGTTATGTTGGAGAAGATATGAGGGGAATCCCATTATTATATATTTAATTACGTGATTGGATAAATCATATCAGTCATATTAGTAGAATTGTAATTCTTGAAAATGCAAAGTTAGATTACAAACTGACAAATACTAATCAATCAATCTAACCTCCCAAGAGATCACCATTAAGGGAGAGGGGCCTATAGTGGGCCACCCTAACTTTGCACTTCTCAAAGTCCTATGTGAAAATTTCAAACTACTCCCAAATTTGTACAACTTATTTGGCAAGTCCTTTGCTTATAAAAATTGGTTTCAAGGCCACATCATCAAATATGATGCCACATCAACATGCTTTTTGTCAAGGTATCCAAAAAGGCCCAAAAAAAAGGTGAGACCAATAGTGGGTCACTAATTCATGTATTATTGGTGTACTAATGTGGCATCATTAAATGATTTGTCAATTTGTGTACTTTATGGATAAAAGTGTTTTGCAATTAGATATTAAATGTAAGTTTATTGGATATTAAGCCTACCTACTAATGAGGCCCACTCAGACCTACTTCTATACCCACTATTGAACCCCTACCCACTATGGGCCCCTTTCCGTTAGCAACTGAAGTTTCTTCTATGCTCTCTTCTCTCACCACTTTATCGTAGCGGTAAATGTATGAGTGGTATTAGTGACTGAAAACAACTTTCGAGAGTGACAACACAAAATGACTCGTTTAAAAAGCAAACTATGGCAGGTTTACATGCATCTATTCCCTCCACTACAACCTACAGCGGCTTCTCTATCTTTTTACTATCTACAGTTGCCATGCATGGCAATTTATACAGCGCAAACCAAGTGCCAGCTTCCACCACAATCCAACTCTTCTGTATGCCATTGCCTGCCTTCTGTAAGTTGCCTTCAGTATTCGTTTTAGGTCCAGCTGCAACTTATTCCCATTCACCTTACAAAACGTAAATATATGGAATAGTTATCACACGTAGCTGAGAATATATGGAGTAGCTTGCACACCTGACTGAGAATCAGATTCTCTACTCACGGCCCTGAGGTAGCGGATACCAGTCTGATACCATATCAGAGGACTCGTGACTCCTGGTAAGCTTCCACCAACAACCTTCAAGGCATGGCGCGGCACGTTGCCATGAAAAATGAGCTGTCAAAATTTGGCGTCGAGACTGTGTTTTTACTCAGGAAATTAGCTAATAGCTGTACTTGGCATTTGTCGTATTTCAACTATTCATAAACGCAACATGCCTAATATTTAGGCTCTTCCACCAAATAATGCAGTGAAGAAAATTTATATTTAAAGGGATCGAGTCTTTTCCAATTCGAATTATCTCCAATTTTTGGTTTGTTTGTTCATAATGGCTGGCATCGTCTTTCTCAAGCTTGAGTTGTCTATTAGCATCTTCTGGCTCGTGATGCATCTCCTTCTGGTATGTTGTATATAGTTACATATATGATAAAAATGGGATTTTTTATAGTTTATGAGTATGATCGCTTTTCGAAATAATTGCGTTTATCGGGTTTTTAATAGCTTATGAATATGGTCGCTTTTGGAAATAATTGTTCTTATTTTGCTTACATCGATACTTTTTTGGAAAATTATTCATGTAAACAAACGAGGTACAATTATTTCCGAAAGCCGTCAAACTCATATTTACACATACTCATCAATTTTAGTTCCAGTTTGGTTATTTTTCTTACATTTCAATTTGGCAGGCATCAAGTGGGGGTGATGAGTTCGCATTGTCTGTTTGGGAAGATGAACTCCCTGGGGTAGGCATGCCCAGCAAACTGGCTCGCTTAATGTCTCCCTTAAAACATGATGAAGTTTCGTTGCTTGCAAATGAGACCGCAGGAAAAGGCTTGCAGGCTATTGTGGAGGACGATAGTTTTTGCAAAAGAGCAGGGTTGTTATGTGAGAAATCTCAGATATCGAAGATAGGTGGATGCTCAATAAATAATTACAAGAAAAGAAAGTTACTAGACCTTGTCCAAGATGGGTTGGTGACGGGTAACTGTGGAAAGACAGCAGTGCCAGACAATGTAGAGGGAGATAAACTGCATAGTAATTATTTTCGAGTAAAAGAGATCGTTACGGTTGGAGAAAAGTTGTTGTTTCCTGATTTTCCTGAAAACTCTGTTTATGAGAATGTATCATTTCTCTCACATAAAATTGCCCAAAATGTCCCCTTCCATAGCCAACAAGTGATGAGCTTACTCGAGGCCTTGCACATTCCATCCACCGGATCGGAGCTTCTAATAAAAGATATGGCTACAACTCTTGAGATGTGTGAAGCACCTCCTTCTAGCATAGAGACCAAAAAATGTGTCATTTCCATAGAGTCCATGGCAAAGTTTGTGTCTAGTGTCATTGATGGGTCCACCCACAATGTTCGACTAGTTGAGGGCATTGTCTCAACCAAAAAACTTTCCAACCGTGTGGTTACTGTAAGGGATGCAAAACTCATCTCTCCTGCCTCCCTCAAACATGTAGCTTGTCACAGTCTGTTATTTCCTTTCAAAGCTTATTACTGCCACTATGTGAAGAGTACGGATATGTATTTGGTATCATTGAAGGATGAGAAAAGTGGAGTTGTGCAGAGTATGGTTGCTGAATGTCATATGGATACTAAACCATATCCTCCTCAAAGTCTGGCCTTGCTTGAACTCAAAATAAAACCAGGGGAAGGTGAGTTTTGTCACTGGATACCTAGTGATACTCTTCTCTTCGTTTACAAAGCTTGAATTTTATATGTTAATAGTGTGGTATTTCAATGAAGGAGCCTAGAAATCAACTGATACGAGATCCAAAAGAGAGGAAGAGATTTGGCTTCAACTTTATATTGCAGAATGTATGTATGAAGATCGTAATCATGTTTGTTTGAATTGTAACCTTATGCTAATATAATCTATTGTATATATTGCTATGGTTTTTATATTACTATTCAAAGTATACAAATGTCGTCTTCTTCTTTTTCATATAAATTGTGAAATACATATATTATAGTATTATAAATGCATTTTATAAATTTTATTTAATTGTTTAAATTATAAGAATTATGATATTTGAGATATAGTCGATAAATATTATCTAAAATTTTCAAATATAAATATCAATATTAAATTACTATCATAAACATTTAAAATTAGATAAATACGTAAGAATGAATGTAATGTATATTTAATTATTTTAAAAAAATTATATTTCTACTAAGTTTGTTCAAAAGAATTCTATTTAACTTGTCTCTCATTTTAATTTGTTTTTTTCGTAGTCAAATAATTTCTTATCCTTATCCAGACTTTATACAACAAACACAAATAACATTTTTTATTTATTTAGTAGAACCTTGCCTAACATGATGGCTATTATGTATGCTTGATGACATTTCATGTGCAATGTAATGGAAGCATGCTGCCCAAAAGGTGGGAAAGGGGAAGAACGAATTTGGGTATAATGAAACACATTTCACTCACACTACAATGAAGGTTTCCTTATTAGCATTAGGCATTATGTGAAGAAAACCTCTAGGAAATTACCTCAAATGTTATTTTCCCTTAGGATCACTATATGAGTGGTGGTGATCATGCCCTTGAGACAAGACCAATTACTTGAAGCTAGCAAAATTATTCAAATTCTAATTGAAAAGAAAAAGGTTATTGCTTTAACTTATTTACTAGCATTAAATGTATATTTAATTACAACAATAGCTACTTTCCTATTAGGGATATATGACATTCTCTCTAAAGATAACCATTGTCAAATTTAGTACTCATCACAATAAAAGTTAAATCTTCACTCTAACATTTTATTTTAATCCTTGAACACTCAAACACTCAATGTAAATGGACCTAAATTAGATTCCTTATTCCTATTGTCTAATTAGCTTTACAAATAATACAATGTCAGTATTTCACTAATTTAGTAAAGCGTCACATCAAGCTATAGTACTTAACTCTTTAATTGCTTAATTATTTAGTGAAAAGTATTAGAATATCTCTCTTTCCCTATCATGTAGAAATTTGAAAATTGTTGTTAAATTGAAGGTTCCCTTAGGTCAAATTTTATTATTTAACATAAAATTCACATTCACAATAGAACCTAACCCTTAGAAGACTTTATGGTCAATGAAAATTTAATTGAAACCAGTCTCCTCTATTTGATTAAATTAATTAGATGAATTTACCAGCAGATTTCATCAATATCTAATCATTGATTGTTTTTTAAGTTTATTTTTCAATTTTTGATTTAATAGCATTTCAAATTTTATTTTGGAATCCTTACAAATTTGATTACTAAACCAAATCATTTGAATTAATTGATATTCCAATTTTATAAAACCATCTGAGTAGGTCAAGTGCCATTTTATCTCGCCACATCTATTTATTACAAACATTAAAAGAACTCTTGAAGGTGTGCAACAAAAAATGAACGAAGTCGCATACTAGGGTTAATTTAAAATCGGCCCAACTCATAGACAGCTTCCCTAACGCGATCCAATGGAAAACCCTAAAGGAAACACAAGCCTTAAGCAAAACCTCCCTTGACTAAGCCGCACAGAAAAAGGCAAGGAGAGTGGTTGCCGTGCTAGCAATGAGCAAGGCTTGATCATGGCGCTTGGTTACCAAGGCTGAGCCTGGTGAATAGCGGCCATGTCTTGCAATTTATGTGACTAAGTAGTTTATTTATTTTTATTTAATGATTTACATTTTGTGGAGAAAACTGAGATGAAGACCATTCAAGTGGCAGACACTCTAACGTCTGGCATTAAATTTTTAATTTCATTTTAACTTGCAAAATGCTATTGTGTAGGTCGTGAAATAAGGGAGGTAGCCTGCTTGTTTGTTGTAGACTCGGAGGCCAAATTAGATGACTGTTACAGGATATAACAATTGGAATAGATGGAGGTAATGCCCCTTGTGGGTCGCTGCCTCACAAAGCCGTGGCCTTGGGGCTGTGACTCTCTATGGTGTCGTGTCCATAAGGAGGCCCAATGGCGCAAGGGTTTTCGCCCTACCCTATTTCTCTGATGTATACTTTTATGTATTCAAGGAACTAATCATGCATTCCTTTGGCCTCTACAGTGGCATCCAAAAATCTGTATAAAGTTTTTGAAGCATGACAGGCAGGTGGAAGTCATGTGCAACTACAGTTGTGGAAGAGTAACAAAAAAAATCAATTAAAAGAGATTTGATGAAATAAAAAAAAATCAAATCAAAGAGATTTGATCAAACAAAAAGAACAAATAAATAAATAAATAATAAAAATAAGTCAAATATTTGCATAAACTAAAAGAACAAATACACTAAGATCATGATCCTAAAAATATAAAATACACACTTCTGTTTGTTTATGAACATGTATGGCGGTATTCCTCAAAAGAAATATGGTTAACAACATAGTAGTATAGATATATCAGAGACAGCTTAAGGTATTCATGCAATAAGATCCCGCCCTTTGAGCCATCAATATATTCGGTGAATTTTGTTGTTTCTCTCTTAGTCAAGGAAAATGATCGAGCTACAAGTTTATCTCATTTACAAAAATATGCAGAAGTAATGAAAAAATGGAGGGTATGTATATATTGTTTGTAGGACAAGAGGTTTAACTACAAGGCTGTAAAATTTACACAGTGCAATTATCTAGAATGTAGCTATTAAATATAAATCTAACATTTCTTCTGTTTCATGAACAGGACAGCAATCCTTCCCTACGAATTTGGGTTTTCTTACAACATTTATAGAGGAGAGACTAACAAAAGAGTCAATTCAAACCTATTATGCAAATCGATTAAATCATGCCATACTGCATGCCTTTCTCTTCTTAAACAACATCAGAATGTAAAACACCATTTGTTTTCTTGGCTTACAATTATAACAACTTCTTACATATAATGTATTTACATAGAACATTTCATAATTAGACATCTTTAGTGCATATTTCCATTTCTCATCATGAAATTGTCACATTTACTAAATAAGCCACATTCTAAGGAAATGATCATAAATTCACCACATATGAAACATTTTATAATCCGTTAAGTTATAAAATTAAACCAAAAACACGATCATGATTAATTTAGGTACACAATATACTAAATAACCATATAAAAAGGTGTCCATAATGATGACAAGATAATCATAAATAGTCACAGAAAATTCTAACATTCGAAGGTGGTCTTATAGGAGGAGTATGCTTTTTCAAGCTTCCGATCATTAATTAAGTTGCTGGAAGGAATCCTGGAATTTAATTATAAAACAATAGTTTGAAACCAAATTTTAGAATCAACATGTAATAGAGTTACTTCCGTTTCACATATTGAAATTCAAAAAGTCACATTTTTACTCCGACGCGTATTATAAATCTCTGAAAAAAATGAGTTGGTGTCCAAAGAACCAATTTAGAAGTTTTCATCAAATAATTAACTTGCAATTCAAGGAATCACATATTTGTTCTATTTATGTTCTAATTTTTATTTTATTGTTAATCAAGTTGCTCTAAATAATTGGAAATCAATTTTATTCTACTTAGCACTAATGTTCTAAAGATTACATGTAAATAATGTTGAACGTTTACAAGGAAACATGTAAAAGATAGAAGATTGAGATAGCTCTCACACTATATTGAGAATATACAACAAAAAAATCAAACAAAACTCACTATAATGTATTTCCAATAACTTTGTGATAAAAAATATATATATATAGAAAGTGATGTAGAGCATCCCTAGTTGTAAAGCAATCGTGTATCAACCAAAAATATTTCTTTTCTTTCATTTTAGTATGTAGTTGTCTCAACAGTTTCTTCTTCCACATTTTACCAATGTATCATTTCTCAGCTTGTGAAGCAAGATATTGCTTTCACATTAGGTCATCTACAACATATCCAAATTCTAGGTGTTTTGCACTTGTTTGAACAAAGTTATAACTCTCAAACTCACTATCATTCACAATCAGAGCATTTGGGGCTGACCTAGTTCTGATTTATTGTGTGTACCTTTTTCGGAGCGTGCAATATGTTTCACCTCACAAAGGATTATCTTCTCATATTATTTGGTAGATATGAAAGTGGCATCCTCAAAACCCTTGCCTTGAGAGCATTTTGGATCTGCGATGAAGAATACTTGAACCAAGAGCTGGACCATTTGCTCAAAGTATTCATCATAAATGGATACAAAGACAAGCAAATCTCAAAAGCCTTTATCCATGCCAAGGAAAGGTTCTTCTCTAATTTTGTATCCTCCAATCTAAAGTTCCTCCCTGGTGCTTCTCTTCCCTATATTAAAGGTATTTCCCAAAAAAATCTCCAAGATCCTTTTTAGACAAGGGCTACACTATGCTTTCAAACCTTTTTCCACTATGAAGCATATGTTTCCCCTCCCTCAAGGACTCTAGGGACATTTTACTTGAGTCTGGAGTCTATAAGGTGGCTTCTTCTTGTGGCATCCCTTACATTGGGGGAACAAGTCATTCCTTTGGCACAAAAATTAAAGAGCATAGTGAGGATATCAAGCATGATCGAGCTTTCAAATTTGCACTTGCAGACCACTCTTCAATTAAGCACCATATTTGTTTAGAAAACATTGAAGTCTTGTGTAAAGAAAACAACATTTTTAGGAGGAAGTTCAAGGAAGCCATTCACATTAGCAACCACCTTTCTAACCTCAACCGTGATGAGGATTGGAGTCTTAGTACTGCTTGTTTTTTATAAAAGGGGGATAAACAAGTTTTACAAGGACCCAAAACCATAAAGTAACATTACAAGCTAAGACCAAAACAAAGGTCTAATAGAAAAAAAAGCTGCCATAAAGAAAAGAACCAGCAAAAGCAGACAGCCACAAAAAGCCACAAAAAAACCATTAAGTGGCCAGCAAACAGACAAAGTTGGGCCCAGCCACAGCGAATCCATAGATTTCAGAAGCTCGTCTGCAACCTCTTCGAGGTCCACCATATCCTGGACCCCCCCATAAAGATCTGAGTCATATTTGGGGTGGTCAGGGCTTTTCTTTTCATGCTTGATCTGGTTCGTTTAGAGATCCCTACTTCCTCATCCTGGTCTTTCTCTTGATCAAGGTCGACGATCAGAGCTCTCTTCTGGGTTCTCTCTAGTCTTTCGGACATGGCTTTGATAATAACAGTGTTATGTCTGGCAATTCTACAGTTTTGATCAGCAATTTTTTTCAAGGTTCCTTTCATTTTTTCAATATCATTTTCAACAGAGCTATTCTTTTGAGTGTTATCCTTCACATTGGTATTCTTCTCCGCTTCGAGCTGAATTAGCCCCACAACTTTGGCTTCAATTTCCCCCAACTTACCATGAAGAGATAGACTTTTTATTTTTAACTCACAGATTTCATGGAATAACCATTTGGCAGAATTAAACTAGTCCACAGAACAACTCTTGGCAGTTCCAACAAAGTCAAAAGGCGGGTCACTTTCTGAATTGACCCCAAAAATCACCGACTTCGCACCTCTAGGAGGGCTATAGTTCTCCTATTGAAAATTCTGAGGGATGTGGGGATCCTTAAGACTAACCTCGACCACTTTAGCAGAAACAACAGGGGAGTCATCAGGGTAGGAGACTAACTTATTAACCAGAGAGCTAGAGCCCGCCACTTTAGCGTTAGGGTTAGTGCAGCCAGAGGCAGGAACAAAGCAGGCACCAGAAGGCTAGGGGGAATGGCTAGAGGAGAAGGGGGAGGTAGAGGAGGCGAATAGCTCTTGACACAGCCGGGGGAAACTTTAGAATTAGATATGCTAGGCTTAGTATCATCCTCATCAAGCTCCAAAGGGGCTATAGGGTTTGGAAGGGCAGGAAAATTCTAAAAGTGCTCATAAATGAGCCTTAAAAGACCTGTGTGAAAAATTGGGTATCTATTAGGGCTTCTACCGTGGTCAGAAAAGCTATTTCTCAGGGAGCAGAGCAAGAAGAAAGGGATAGAAACACACACCTTATGCCGGAAGTGATTGAGTAGCACGAAGTGGTATCCATAAACCCTAGTGAAGCGGCCGTCGAGAGTGATGTACTCCATGATAACCCTTAGCACTTTTCTCCATAAAGCTTTTATAGTGTCCACTTCATAGTAACTATTCATCGTCTTGACAAGTTTTTGCTTCTCCATTTCAGATTTAGGGAACCTCATCACGGCCTTATCAGAGAATTTCTTGTCTCTAAAAAATTTATGCTTTTCCATCGGAATGCCAGTCACCTCCGCTATCAAAGCTTCATCAATCTGAACTTTCCTCCCAAAGAGGAGAACCTCCCCATTATTCCAATTTTTCTCAAAAAAATCTGTAATCTCGTCCTTAGGGCCATGGAGTTTCTTGATGAATGGAAGTAAGCCACCCCTTCTTATTTTACTCCACACTTTAGTGTTCTTGGTATGTGACTCGAAACTGGTAGGTTCAACCCTCTTCCGTTCCCCTCCCATTTTTGAGATCTTAGTTTGAATACTGTTGCAAATAGAAAACTTGTTCCAGATAGTTCCTTTGCTTCGCAGGACCCACAAAGCGTGCCAAAGTAAATAATTTATCTGTCAGATCCTCTCGGCCCTATTATATCTTCTAATTTTGTTATTCATGACTCGTACCTTCCTCATTATTACAAGACATCGCCTCTTTTCCATTCACTGCATCGAGCTCCAATAAAGCTTGAACATCAAAGTGGAGGTCAATCTTTTTGTGCCACATGAGGATTTTGTCACTCTTAACTCCCTCATTGGCAAAAAAATCTGCAACCGCGTTCGCCTCATGGTAAGCATGAGTAATTTTTACTCTATCGAACTTACTAAATAGAACCTTAGCATCTTCTATCCAATTTTTAATCGACCATGCGAGCTGGGACCTACCACAAAGGCTATCAATTATATTTTTTGAATCACCTTCAAGCCATAAATTTTTACATTTAATTCCCACAGCAAGGTTGATAATGTAATAAGCCCCCGCCGCTTCCGCCACATGATTAGTTTAGACCCCCAGAGGAGTGGCAACAGCTCCCATAAAGTTACCTGTCGAACCCCTTAGGACCCCACCACACCCAACCTTCCCTGGATTTCCTTTGGCTGCACTATTGAAGTTGGCTTTGGCCAAACCTTCCATAGGAAAACTTCAGCAAACTCCATCCCTAGATTTTTTGGTAGTATTAGGGGCATTGGAAATATCCCATTTAATTCTCCATTCCCTAGCAATCAAGCTGTCAAAAGGAGAACAAACCATAGTCTCAACCTTGTCCTCCCTGAAGAGAACAATAGAGAAGTTTTCTTTAATCATCCTAAGAATTCTTTCAAACATAATTTCCTCTGACAACTCCTTATCCCTGAAGATCCGGTTGTTTCTCTCTTTCCAAATTCCCCAAGTCACATGGGGGAACGAGAAAGCCCATAGTTTTTTAATAAAGGGGTTGAAAGAAGGGGCCTTCCATTAAACAAAAAAATCCTCAACCGACTCCGGGGAGACCCAAGAAAAATGCCAGCATTTCAGAAGCTTGTCCCAAACCAAGGAGGAGAAAGGATAATGGATAAAGAGGTGGTTAACCGATTCAGCATTTCTTTTACATAGGTAGCATCTATTGGGGAGCAGAACACCTCTTTTTCTAAGATTATCCACAGTTAGGACTTTATTTTGCAGTAGAGACCAGAAAAAAATGTTAACCTTAGGTAAGAGATGCTTAGTCCAGGCTTGCGACCACAGAGGGGGAGGGTTAGGAGCATGTGAAATCTAGGCAAAGGCAGATGAGACAGAAAAGCATCCAGAAGGCTCATGCTTCCAAAAAAGATTATCCTCCTGATTTAAGCATAGTATGACAGCATTCAAGGAGGAGTAAACAGAGACTAAAATAGGGTTTATCAAGGGAAGATTGATCCACTTACCATCTCGCCAATAGTCTTTAACAAAAAGGCCAAAAGTATCTTTGCAAAACTCAGCCCATCTACTTAGATTCCCATCCTGAAATAGAGGTTCATCATGCAGCCAACAGTCATCCCAAAATCTAATCTGGTTACCATTGCGAACCTGCCATTTCAATCCCAGTTTCACCACCTTTATCCCATCAATCATATAGTTCCAGAAACTTGATCCTTTCGGGAGGTTGGGATTCTCAATAAGGTCTTTGAGGGAATTGTTATTCTACAAATACTTGCTTTTAATTATTTCACTCCATTCCCCAAAGGAAAAGAAGAGTCTCCATATCTGTTTAGTTAGGAGCGACTTGTTCAGCAGTCTAATTTTTCTTAGCCCAAGGCCTCCATCCTTTTTAGATCTGCAAACCAAATCCCATCCAACAAGAGGCATTTTTTTTCTTTCTTCAACTCCAAACCAAAGGAATCTCTTTTGAATCTTCTCAATAGTATCAACATATTTGGATGGGATTTTAAAGAGACTGAGAGCATAAATAGGGAGGTTCTGCAGAAAAGCTTTAAGAAGCTGGAGTTTACCAGCTTGGCTTAGGCGAGCTCCTTTCTAGCCAGAGATTTTTTTCCCAAACCTATCAATCAGAGAGATCCAAAAAGTATCCGGAGGTTTTAAACAAAGAGGCAGACCCAGGTAAGTAGTAGGAAGTGACTCTGTCTTGCAACTAAGAATTCCAGCTATCTTTCTCTGTCTATGCAAAGGTGTGTTAAAGAAATACAACGAGCTTTTTTGCTTATTTATCACCTGACCAGAAGCTCTACCATAGGTATCCAAAAGTTTCTTTATCTCTTTAGCTTTCGAGATAGCAGATCTACCCATCAGCAAAGTGTTATCCACGAACTGTTGATGAGAGCATATCAAATTGTTTGATGACGGTTTAAGCCCCATAATAGATCTTTGAGCAACCAATTTACTCATATTCCTGCCAAAACTCTCAGCCATAATCATGAAGAGGATAGGAGAAATGGGATCTCCTTTTCTTAACCCTCTAGAACTACAAAAAAAAGTGGAAGGGGATCCATTAATAAGAACCGCCACATAAGCAGAAGTAATGAGTTGTTCGATAAGCTGCAAAACCCTTTCATTGAAACCAAAAGACTTTAAGATCTTAAACAAAAAAATCTAGTCCACCCTGTCATAAGCCTTCGAAATGTCAAGCTTAAGAAGAAATCCTTCCGATTTGGAGACCGAGAGGGAGTGAACATTCTCATGAGCATGGACAATAGAGTCAAGAATTTGTCTTCCAGGTACAAAACCATTCTATTGAGGAGCAATAATAGAGGGCAGAATGAGAAGCATCCTAGAGGTAAGCACCTTTGAAATAATTTTATAGAAGGAATTACAGAGGCTGATGGGTCTGAAGCCTTCAAAATCCTGCACTCCAGGTTTTTTGGGGATAAGAACCAAGAAAGTTGCATTTAACTCCTTCAAAAGATTTCTAGAGTAGAAGAACTCTTTCACCGCCTTCTCAACATCCTCCCCAACAATGTCCCAAAACCAATGGAAGAAAAGTAAAGGGAAGCCATCAGGACTAGGTGCTTTGCTTCCTTCAAAAGAGAAAACAACTTTTTTAATTTCCTCACTGGTGGGTATATCTGTCAACATTTCATTGTCTCTAGAGTTAACAATCCTGGGGATAGCCTCCAGTAATTGATTTTGATCCTCCAAGTTAATACCCTCATTCTCAGACAGGAGGTTCTTAAAGAATAGGACAACTTCTCTTCTAATGTCCTCTTCCTCCTCATAAGTTCTGCCATCAACAACAATCACAGAGATTTTGTTAGCTGCCCTATGTTTAGACGCTGAAAGATGAAAGTATCTGGTATTTTTGTCTCCAGCCTTTAGCCAAAGAGCTCTAGATCTTTGTCTCCAAAATTCCTCTTCCCTAGCAATTATCTCATGAAGTTTTGAGAGAATCTCGTTTTCCTTTTCCTTAGTTTCATTCAAGTAGCCTTCCTTCTAAATTTTGTTTTGGATTTTAGACACCCTAAACTGAAGATTATATTTGATTTGAAAGATATTGCCAAAAGACTCTTTCTTCCACTTTCTAAGATTCATTTTAACTTCTCTTAGTTTTTTGGCAATTCTAAATAAGGCAGTGCCCTTAATTTTGATATTCCACCATTTCCTTATTTCCTCTTGGAGAAGAGGATGGGAAAGTGACATCTTCTCAAAATGAAAGGGAGTATTCCTCTTAATTTTTAAGGAGTCAGCAACAAAACTAATAGGGAAATGGTCAGATCCAATCCTAGGGAGGCTTTTCAAAGAGCAGCAGTAATTTAAGATCCAACTATCAGAAACAAGGGTTCTATCAAGTCTCACCTGGATCAGAACAGATAGAACTCTTCGATTCAACCATGTGTAAGAGCTCCCTTGTAAGTCCAGGTCAATCAATATTTGATTGTTGATGAAATCCAAGAGATCTTCTTTTCTTTCTTCATTGATCTGAGAGCCACCAAACTTCTCACCCTGAAGGAGAGGTGAGTTAAAGTCTCCCATGACAACCCAGGGGTCATTTTGAAATATATTCCAAAAAATAGCCAGCTCTTTCCAAAATGTCTTCCGAGTTTTTTTGCATTTAGGAGCATAAATATTAGACTGGATCCAACTGAAGTTGTCCCTTATATGAGTAAATCTAGTGGCAACATGATTAGGATGAGAAGAAAGAGGATCATCTCTTATGACCTTATAGTTCCAAAAAGTCGCAACCCCACCTGAGGCACCAGCAGAATCACTTCCCTAGATGGAATAGTGCTGGAACAAAGAAATCTTTTCCACCTTTTTACTTAACATTTTGGTTTCCTAAATGAGGAGAATATTCGGCTTTTGGTTCTGGGCAAAATTGTGTAAAATATCTTGCTTGTGGGGGTTATTTAGTCCCCTTATATTCCAGGACAATAACTTCATGAGAATTTAGGAGAGAGAAGGAGCTCGAAGATGGTTTTTTGGAAGCCATCCGCAATATCTTGAAGGCTATGGTGTTCTCTTATCAAATTTTTGGGTCTTCTGCCTTTGGCCAGAGATATTGCCCCACAGTCCGCTTTTGCTCTCAATCTTGTTGAAATCCCACAAGGGGTGATTTTGATTTTGATTTTTGGTATTTTCTTCTTTTTTTTTTATAACACCTTTTCTCTATCTGTATCATCTTGACTCTCTGATTCTTTGCTGGATTCCCATTCTTTTTCAGAGAAGAATTTCTGCTCGCAGGGGACGGTATCCATGAGCCCATTCCCACAAGGCAGAGAGTTACTTCTTTCAAGAAGGCTTGCCTGGCTAAGATCTGAATAAGTGTCTTTAACGACATCAAAAGAAGCCACATTCGAACAGGAATCAACACCTGGGTTATTTGTCCTAACCAGAGACACAATCAGGGGAATGCCTACCTCTAAAGAAAGACCCTGAATTGGAATATCATCCAACCCTAGTGTCACAAGGTCCCGAAAGGTGGGGCTCATCTCTGAGGTAATAGAATCATCCGACTTGCTTAGGGCTAGTTTCCCAGCTTCCCATTCCACACTTTCCTCTTTGTCCTGAGAATCAAAGAAAAGCTCCAGAACCAAAACTTGGGGGGTCTGGATGGTAGTTCCAACATCATCAGAGATATTATATTGAGAAACATTTGCCTTGCTTAGAGCCAAGTTCCCAGCATTACAATCCATTCCTTCTCCTTTGTCCTGAGAACCATACTTAATCTCAGGAACAAGAGCTTTGGGAACCTGGATGGTGGAGCCATCATTTCCAGCGTCACCCGAGAGATTATCAGGGGTTTCTGCAACCTTACCCACTAGCTCCGTTACAAATTTTTCCTCCTGCTTCTTTTTTCATACCACTTTTGAGGCCCTTTTAGGGTTTTCCTTTTCTTTAACTGCCTTAAGGGGGCAATGCTTCGCCCAATGGCCAAATTTTTTGCAGTTGAAGTAGGCAAAAGGGATGGTCTCAAACTCAATAGCCTATGACCAAGAGCCAAGTTTCGAGTGGATCTCAACAAAGGAGGGAAGATCCGCTTCCTGAGAAACACCTACACATATTCTGGAAAACACCAGTCTCCTTCTTCCTGCTGTCATAGGGTCAATCGATAATAGCTCCCCAAAGGAGCTAGCTATCCCTCTGAAAACATCCTCATTCCAATATTCCAGAGGGAGACCATGAAGCCTAACCCAAACCGGGGCAGTCTCAAAGATGGAATCCGTTAGATCTAAGTTTGAAGACCATTTTTTAAGTGCGAGATTTGATTTCCCAATAACCCATGGTCCTCCGCATCTAACAGCCTTAATGTCTTCTCTGTTCGAGAACTCAAAAGGAAAGAAGCCTTTTGGGAGAGCCGCAATAGAGACACTACCATTTGTTCTCCATTTTTTTCTAACGAATCCCTAACAATCTCAATATTTGGCCTTTGGCCCATGAATTTGCCAACTAGGGAATTTTCCATTATAGCAATATTATGATCAATGATCTCGTCTGGAATAGAAATTGCAAATTTTCCAACCGTAGGGCAGGAAATGTTGTGCATAGGGGGAAAAAAAGACTTACCATTAGGTTTAACCCCGAACAGTGAGGCCCACTTCTTACTATGCCCGCCATTCGTTTCACCAGACCCCACTGCACCTTTGAGGTTATTTTTAGTGCAATCGCCGATAGGTTTAACAGGGGGAGGGACCGGAATATTCTTCCCTCCTGGGTCATCCACACGTTTTTTTGGGGAATCCTCTCTTTCCGGTTCCTCCATGCTTTTCTTCTTACTCAAGGCAGACCAGCCAGCCCACAGGGCCTTGCAAATCCGCGCCATCCACCACAGCAAAATGCTGCCCATTGCCCCTATTATCCAACCTTCATAACCATGTTCATTCCTAGCCTAGCCATTCTCCTTGTCTCTTCATCGAGTCCTCTTTCCTTGTTCTTTCTCCTTGTTTGTTCCTATTCCCCCCTCCTTCCATCTTTGTCTCCCCCCTTTTTTTTCTCCTTGTTTTTGGTCCCCTTGTCATATGGTCCTCCTTTTTCTTTTTCTGTGTGGCTTCTTTCCACTTTCTTTGGCTTTTTATATTTTTTCACTTTAGCCTTTATATTTTTTTTTCTTTCTTTTCTTTCTTCCATTGTTCCTTTATTTATCCATATCTTTCTTCTTTATTTCAGTTTCCATTATTTATCCATTCCATTCTTCCATTCCTTCCATTTCCATGTTCATTTATTATTTCTTTCTCTTTTTGTGGTTTTATTTTTATTTTTGTTCTTTTGTGCTTATTTATTTATCATTGTCATTATTATTTATATTTACATTTTTTCCAAATCTTTCGTTATCTCTTTATAATTCTTCATTTATAGGTTTATATTTGTCTATTTTTTTCCCATTTTTCTTTTTATTTCTTTATTTCATTTTATTTATGTTTCTTTATTTCTGTGTATATATTATTATTATCTTCTTCATTCTTTTTTTTTTCTTTTGATATTTATTTTTGTATTTCTTCATTATTTCTTTATTTATTCTTGTGATTTTTCTTTGCTTTTTTCTTTTTAATGAAATTAATTGATTTATTAATATCTTTTTACTATTTCAATAGGTTTTTCTAGTCTTTCATTCTTATTCTTTTCTTTGGCTTTGTTTATATTTTTATTATTATTCTTATGTGTGTATTTGTATTTAGTCTTGAGTTTTTTATATTTATTAAGATATTTGAATCTTGATTAATTAAAATTTGGTATTTTATTTCATCAATCTTTTTAGTTTTGGCTTTTTTTGTTCTTCTCGTCTCTTCTAATTTTTTCTTTCATCTATCATTTTAGCTTTGGCCTTTTTTTTTGTTTGACTCATTTACCTCGTTGTTCTTTTATTTCTATTTAAAGTTTTTTCTCTTGTCTACTTAGATTTTCTTATCATTTTTCATTTTTGCTGTCCTCTTTTTGTATAGGTGCAATAAAAATTATTTGTTAAGTTTTCTCTTCTCTTTTCTTTCTTTTTGATTATTTTACTTTTATTTAGTATTTTCTTTATTTTAAATTGATCCTCGGTGCACCCTCCCCTTATTTTTATTGTTTTATTTTTATTTAATGTTTTCTTTATTTTAATTTGATCCTCAATCTATGTGCATCCCCGCCTTCTCCCTCCCTCCTTTTTATCTAGTCTAAGTGTACAATTATTCATTGTATTCCTTTAGCTCTCTTTCATCCTATTGATGGATCACAGAGTGTGATCCGAAACATTGATGTTAAAAAAATTTCTACACAATAAAATCTAAAAGCAATACAAATATTTACAATAAAGATTGTGAAAACTTGATATCATGAACTTGGTGATGACCCAAAAGAAGACACTATGACCACCATTAATGTGAGAGAAAATGAACTATTTGTGGTTCTAGATGAAGACCTCTCAGAGGACTCTTCTAGCATTGATGAGGATGAAGAAATGGAGGGTAATGACCAATAGGTGGTTGAAGTCTCAAAAGATGATGAAGATGAAGGGATTAAGAAAATTGAAAAAGAAATTGAAGATGTGGTTATGGAAGTTACAAAAGATGTGGAAGAGCAGACCATGGAAGACTTGGAAGAGGATGTGTGGGATAAAGATAGGCATTTTGATTTCTATCTCACTCAATTACAATAGTTGCAAGATAAATTAAACAAAATGGGCAAGCCTTTCAATAAGTTAACATCTATTACTCTGGGAATCATGTGGAGGGCTATTTTCAGTACTGTGAATGGTGCGACCAAGGTAAGGAAATGTCATAGAAAGATGAACTCCTCTCAAGCTAAGGAGGTGCAATTGGACGAGAGAACTAACTACCTGTATGATGGAGCAATGCAGTAAGGAGATGGAGCAACTAGTTGAAGAATGGAACCTAATATGCAATCCCATAAAGTAATTTGGGTCATTAGCATCTTTATTTTTTGGTTATTAGGCTATGGTACTTTTCTAGGCCTGCGTGCCCCTTCTTATGTAGGTCTAGGCTTTGTTTTTTAATCTTTTTTTTATGGTTGGATTTTGGATCTTGCTATTTGGTTTTGGTTAATGTAGCAGTTTTGTTGTTGGGTGTTGGTCTATTTTTTTCCCCTATTGTTTTATGGTGGTAGTTTTGTTAGCCGATAAGCCTGGTTTTTCCTTTTGGTTGGGTTTAGGGGCCCTTTCTCATGCTTCTGTTATAAAAAATAATAACTTAAGTAATATATTGTTTATTTTAATTCACCTAAATATCTATTCAAAGCAACTATGTCCTAGTCATTCCTTTATCTATCGGTATTGTCAAAGAAAACTATTTTAAGAATACAACTATCAATTGCTATCTTGCCAAATTGATTGGTCCATTACTACTCTCATTTTTCCTACAAATCAAAGAATAAAATGTCTTTGTCAACATTTGACAACAACGTGGCCTTCTTAATTATAGTTGATAAATTGATAGGAATAGAGAAAATAAAATAATTAACTAAACTAAAAATGTAGAAGAAACAACACAAATAGAAATTTGAAACTAAATAAATACATTTTAAAGATTATTTGATATGGGTTAAATAATTGACTAATTACTGTTTATTATTTAAAAATATGTAACTTTTATTTTTAATGATTTATTTTAAATAATAATGAATAAATTAAAATATAAATATAAAATATGGTTTTTAAATTAGAATCGCCAAAATAATAAATTGCATATTAAAAATAAAACAAATATATTAAAAAAATAAATTAATAACATAAATACAATAACATAACGTTTAAACCAATAAAACTAACTCAAAAAAATATCTATACTGATTTATAAATATTGATAACCTCAATTTCATAGACAATTGCAACTGTACATGCTCATTCTCCCCTGTATTCAAAATTTAGAATACATTGATTACTGTTGAGAAATATTATATTCAACGATAATGGAATCAGATAGAGTTCTAGATTGTACGTCCAATTTGGAAGAGAATAACTCCACAAAGAACAAGAAGCAATTTTAACAAAAAAACAAGATTAGAGATTACGGGGGACGAGGACTCGGTAAGGGGAACAGAATTGGCAGGTCTCGGAGAGTATACCAGCATTCCATCTATGCGTTTCACCACTTCTTTATTTCTCCGTGTCCACCAGTAAGAAGGGATTTGAAGCTCTGTAATCAATAAGTCGGAATTCTTGTTGACCAGGGCTGGATCTCTTCGCGGCAATTTGAAAGGCAGCTTGTTGTTCTCTGGAAGCCCATCGACTAAGTGGAGATAAACCTCTAAATTGTGCAAGCTGACTGGATTATAAGCTTTCTTCAGCACTGATGAGTTGCTGCTATCCACAATAATCTCGATTCCCACATGAACATATGTCCATGGAAACCAATACAGAGTTCTGGTGAGCCAACCCATTTTCTCATTCACGAAAACTCCAGGAACTTTAGGAACCAAATCCTTTATGTTTACCAGACGCAACACTTTAACTCCAATCTCCTCAACGTGTTGGGCAAATGATAAGTTCCCCACGCGTGGAGAGGCAAAGGCAAAGACCGTGACAGGTATTGACCTCCCGTAATTTTCATTCATCACCATTTGTTTTATGTCATATGCACTTATGGTTGCCAGTGCTGCTCCTAAGCTGTGTCCAGTGAATGTTATGCTCACATCTTCATCTTTGAAATTATTCAATAACCTTGTTATTTCAGCCACAACAATCTCTCTTGCGCTGAGCATGGAGCCTTCATCTGCCGAGGTATAATACTTTAAAAACCCCTTCTCGATCCGAACATCGGGTCTCAAGGTAGCTTGGATGTCGGATTTTGGACTAACCGATAAAGTAGCAGGAACTAATATATCTCTGAGATTTTGCATCCATTCTTGTGGTGTTTCGGTGCCTCTCCATGCAACAACTATATCACGCCTACCCAATCTTTTTATCTCATTTGGGTCTGTGCAAACAGCAATAAAGCCCATCCAAGCACCGCTATCCCTTGATTTCTCCTGGAAATAGGATTTTAGGGTTCCAGTATTGGCATATATATATTCAGTTACTTGATAACCACGCCCACATTTAACAAATTGCAATCTTTGCCCGAGTGAGCTTTTGCTGCGCTTACAATTCCTATAGTATTTGGAAGACCGAGTATTATCAAACGAATCGTAGCACTGCTGAGCAAAATCACCGTATCTGAGTATCTCTGCTTTGAGAAGCGGATGAATGGGATCGATCAAGCCCTTCCAATTGTTTGCGCCTTGGATATCTCGCCAAAGATCACCAAGTTGCCGTTGGCTTTTGTATATTTCATCCTCATTCAGACCTTCACGTTTTAGAGAGCTACTGCCAATACCCAATGCAAATCTTGCCATAGAGTATTGTAACTATGACGCTTCTCTGTTTACAACACAAATTGTATTCGAATGGAGTTTACAGAGATTTGAAGCTGTACCAGGCAAACTGAAATTTGAACTTATGAGACGTTGGTCACTTTGACGTTTAGGCGTTGATATGTTAGATAGAATGAACTGAAGTATATATATTTAGTATTTTGGATATTAAAACCTACCATTCTTAAAGAGACTCTTCAACGTACAGCTGGGTGTGAGAGCTTGTGGACTTCAGACCTTCCGTTCTCCATACACAATCAGCGATATCTCTGACCATACAAGTTGTTAAAAGACTGCGTACACGCCAGGGTATAACATTTCGTTCTTAAAACAGTATGCATGTGCATCGCTGACCTCTAGAAGTTTTTAAAAAGACTGCGCACACGCCTGGGTATAACATTTATTTCTTAAAACAGTATAGATGTGACTTTCATACCATAACATCCAACAAATATAGAACCAGAACATTATATGTATATAATAATAAAGAAAAAACGCGTTAAAACAGTTTATAGATAGTTTTATTATTTATGCATGATTGACCTTAAAGCCCATTAGAAGTATTGCAAAAGTAAAACATTGCAGTTAAACGTTATATGTATATAATAATGAAGAAAAAATGCGTTAAAACAGTTTATGGATTGTTTTATAAATTGACCTTAAAGCCCATTAGAAGTATTACAAAAGTAAAAGATTGCAGTTAATAGTATTTTTATAAAATGGATTTTAATTGATAGGTACACTTTAGTGGATTTGATAGAGAAGGAATGTGCCCTATCTACATAGTAGTCTATTTTTTATTTATTTATATTCTTCTAGAATGTAATTTGTACATCTATTTTATTAGTTATTTGTATTATCAAAGAATTATTTTTATTATTTCTTATTTCTATATTTTAATTAATTTTTTTTTTTTACTCTTATTTTTTATTGAGTGAAATGATTCCACAGTGCACGGCTTTCACTATAAATTATAAAAGTTCATAATTTATTGGAACCAAATCATTACTTCCAATATCTAGTGCATGGATATATTTTGAATTTTTTAAATAAATTATTTTATTTATTATTAATTTTTAAATTATACTACTAAATTTCTTAGGTCTATATTATTTTGTGACACATTTATGTGAGCATATTCTTGAAAATAAGGTTTATTTTCGTTTATTGAACCAAGAACATTTATGTGGAGTGTAGTGTATTTTTTATGACTTTTCTAATAATATTTGTAATTTTTCCTAGTGTCTTGAATAGAGGTCATTATTTTTTGTAATGGACTTGCATTCATTATAATTATTTTAATAATTAAAATATTAAAAATATAATGAAAGAAAATATTATATACGTTGTCATTTTTAAAAAGATAATACTAATCACTACATAGTTACAAAATTGAATATTCACATTTCTTGATTTGATCACCAAAACTATGAGGAAAATTTGTATTTTGTTAGCATTTTGATTAATGCAGAGACTCCACCAAAGTTTTGATTTAAGCCTGGGAGGTTCTATCTAAGGGGTTAATCTATCTTCCTTCAAGAAAACCCCTTTAGATGGAATCCCATGATGATAAAATCATTAATTTCTACAAAATGTGTGATTTTAGAAGAAATGGTATGTCCCATAAGTGGTACATAGTATTGTGGGATCAACCAAGAACAACACTTACACAATATTGGTCCCCAACTTACAAATCTACACACTATTAAATTGACCATGTAATATATAAAAATTTTAGGGAAGAACCCTCTTCCTTCACTGAATAAAAATTTAAGATGCCTTATAATTTAAATGCTCATATTTAGGAAAAGGAGAAGGGACATCTATTACTAAATTCGTGAGTAAAGATGTAACAAAAAAAGAGTGCCCATTGAAGCTAGGGTATGGTTACGTGTGTTAGTGTAGGCTTTTATTTTCTTAGAAGGTTTTCTCTTCTTACTCCAACATTTTTTCTACACTTTTATTAAGATTTTTTAAGTAAATAATGTGAGTTTAATTAAATAACTAGGAGATAAAGTGTTGATGTTTCACCATCCTAAAAGGGAGGAGCATTTACTATTTTTAATCCACTTGGTGGTCACTCCCTATTTGTTAGATTTTCCGCCTCAACCTTCTCCTTAGTTCTATATGAGCTCACTACATAGCTTGTATTTGTATAATCTTGCATATGTTGAGATACATGTATTTCATAATTTGGCATATATGTACATTGATGCATGCAATTATTCTTAGATAAAAATTCTCTTTGAGATCCTAATAGAATATTGTCATCTTGATATTTGTACATCTCTTGGAATCATAGGTCTATAATTTTTACTTTATTTAAAATTTTATAACTTATTTCTCTCATAGAAAAATATTGGTTATTCATCTATTTCAAATTTCTAACATAGTATCAAAACTTTGTTTTTTGAGAGTTTTGAGTACTTGGATTCTTGATTAAGAGACCAAAGTTGTTTTGTATGATCTTGCAAAATCCCATATTCTCTTCTCTTACATTTCATACAATTTGGAAAATTAGAAAGGAATCATGAAGATTTATTAATTCTATAATTACATTTTTTTTGGTGAGATCTAATTATCATAAAATTTATAACTATATTAGCAACATATTTGGCTACTTCAATGTGTTCAGAATGCTTGAGTAAGACAGTTTTTGCTTTTGTTTCACTCAATTTAGCCATTTTATGAAAAGTAGCAAACAAGGGTTTGAAGCTAAAATTCAACAAATAATTTAATATTGGAGGCATTTCTTTTTACATCACATTTGCATCTTCTATTCATCAAAAAAGAAAAGTATTTGTAGGCTTTATTCTTAGCAATAAAAAAATTATGGGTACCTATTAGTTTGTGTAAATAGGGATATAATCTTGTAAAAATTATTTTCAAAATATCACAATCAACTAGTTTCCTACATGGTGATGTTAGCATATTACATTGTATAACTATAAATACAATGGTGGTATGCAAATGAATATGTAATTATTCAACCAGTTCCTCTCTTCAACCATTTCCTCCTTCCTTTCTATAAATGTAGTTGTAATCCTTAAATAATAATCATCAAACTTTATGCTCTTTAAAAGATATTAGAGCTAGTATGTACCTATGCATTGAAATATGGTATTCCTTGTTGTGTATAGGTGTTTTAAAGATGTAGCATCTTGCATATGAGCACATGAAGGAGGCAATGTAATAACTCTCAAGGTGTATTTTAGTATAGCATGATATGTTGTAGAAGTCACACACTGAATGCTTTTATCGATAGTTAATCTAGGAATATTTACTCATACATTGGATAATACATTTTTGAGATGATTCCTATTATTTAAATGCTTGGTGTGAGAAGAACGAAAGAATTTATTGGATGTGGCAATAATAAATAATCAAAAATCATGTTCCTATGTGCTTGAAGACAATAGCTAAAGAATGTTGACGTGAGAAGGGCTCACTTTACAAGTTTCACTTTAGAAAAAATGACCTAGAACATTGAACTCTATGATATCAGATCTTATTCTATTGAATGTTGGCACCCATCCATCCAAGGTTTTTGGGACAAATTTTAAGCTAGTTAAAGATATAAATTCTCTTCTAGAGAGGAAAGGTAATTGTAGTGCATATCAACACATAATTCCAATGATTTTGAAGGCTACTGGTGGTTAATGGTTATTTCAAAAATGTTGGAGTTTCAAAATTTGTGCACAACATAATTTGTTCAAGGATTCAAGGTATGTGTTAGAAGGCTAGTTTTAAGTAAGGAGTGTAATATAAACATCTATATTTTCAATTATGAAGTGAATAGTTTAATGTACTTTGTATATTGTATTTTGGGAGATAATATTTTTGTTTGGAGTGATAGGTGGTAATAGTTTACATTTTGTAAAATTGAAGTTATGTTAGACAAGTATTCTAGATTTAATTTTCATAGTTGGAAAATGAAAATTAAAATACAACTAATGAGTAAACATTTATAGGGAATAGTAAGTGAAAAATAAATCCCACCTATAGATGCAAATAAGTTATTGGATTGGAATAGTAGAGATGATAAATTCAAGCCTATTATTGTTTTGACTCTGAATTTCATTACATAGATTTCAAAGGACAAATCATTAAGGAAAATTTGGAGTGATTTGAATAATTTTTTTGCAGAAAAAGGTACTTAATACAATTTTTTCCCTAATAGTTCAATTATTCAAGTTCAAAATGGAAGATGAAATCACAATGTCAAATTACATAAGTAATTTGAGGTCTATCATTAGACAATTAGTAAAATTCCAAGCTCTAATAGATGATGACATGCTAGAGCTATATTTTTAAGTAGTTTAGCTTCATAATATAATAATGTTATTTTTACACTCAGTTAAATAAATTCTTAAAAAATAGACGATATTATTTCAACTCTTTTAGTAGAAGAAAAGAGAAAAAATCTAGAAGACACAAAAGGAAATTTTCAACAAGAGAAAGATTTATACTTATGAAGAAATAATAAAAGTTTAGGTCAAGCAAAGGGGAAATTGAATGTTTCTAGTGTAAGAAAAAGTTTCACATAGTGTGGTCTTTTAGAATTCGAGCCACTGACCTTCTTAACAAAAAAATCAAAGATCAATCAAATGAAGGAACCTTAGCTTATATTGAGGATGAGGATGAGGATATATCAAATGATAAAAATAAGGATCTACTAGATGATGGTTTTATTGATATTATTAATAATGGATTAGTACTTTGAGTTATCACATTACAGGAAAGAGGAATTTCTATCATCTCAAGTTACCTTCTCAATTTGAGATAATGCTTTTCATGAGAATCATTTTTATTTCTTTCTTATTTTCTTTGTTGATGTTGATGGATTTAAAGTAGACATATTATGAAGTTTATTATTTTGGGGATAGCTAAGGGATATGGTGTTGACCACAATTTGGATTAGTATCCAAAGAGTTTACAAGACTATGATTGATAATTATACCCTTATGAGAGTCAAGACACAACTTGATGGAGCCTATATGTGTAGATCTCAATATTTATTATTGTTAAGTAATTAAGGAATTAATGATTTAGGAGTTTGAGAAAATGATATTCCAAGAGCTTGAGAATTCATCTTGAAGCTACACCTTTATGAAGGTTATGAGGTAATTTGATGGAGTTCCATTTGATTCAAATTTTTTTCTTCAAAAGAAGATCTTCTAAAGAATGTATATCTCATTTTTAATCAACAAAATTTGTTATGTAATCCTTAAGGGGGGATCCCTTGGCAAGGTCAATTCTAAGGTGTCAAGGATACATTTTTAGGAAAAATGTAACAAGGGGGAAATGTAAGCACATTACATTGTATGACTAGGAATACAATGGCGATATGTAGATGAGTATGTAGTTATTCAACTACTTCCTTTATTCATCTACTTCCTCCTTGCTTTCTATAAATGCACTTGTAATATTTGACTAATATCATCAAACTTTATCATCTTTAGGTGAAGGTTGAATTTATATTAAAAATATATATTTTACTTGTTCAAAAGAAAAATGCTTTATGGGTTTTATTTACAACATCAATTTTTTTCCTATCTTAATCACCAAAAAATGTGGTGAACCAAAATGTTTAATAAACAAGATGATGGACCACTATTTTTCAAAGGGTTTCTGATTCAATTATGAGTAAAATAAGATGCAAATAACAACCAAAAATTATATCTAACTATTATAGCAACTATGATGGAAGTTTTTAGAGCATAAAAGTTATGTATCTAGCCAAAATGTTGTTATTTTTCATCTATAGAGGACTCATTCGCCGTCAATGGTGAATGGGTCCTTTTAGGGTTTCATAAAACTGATTTCAGGGTCCTATTCCTTGACGTCTGCACTCTTAAATTCACTGTTATCAAATTCTAGAAGTTTGTATGCAATTATGTAGCTTCAATTATTTGATTTTGCACTTTCAATGATAACTTTTGCAACTTGACAACTTTGACAATCTTGCTCCAAATCCTGCTCCACTTGATCTTCAACCTGTAAATTTGCAATCACACACTCAAGGGTAGGGAAAACTTGTTTGTTTGGGAATGGGGGTTTTCCTCAGTCAAACCCCTTTTAAGTAATTAAACCAAATGATGAAATGAATGAAATGAAGTATGAAACATGAAATATGTAAATGATGTCACCTTGGATGATGTCTTGTGAAACAAATATGCAAACTAACCTGTAGTGGCCATGAAGAATGTAGATCTTGGATCCTAGAATGTGATGTGAACAATAGTTGCAAGTACATCTTCAATGTTACACTCACAATCTTAGCTCAACAACATGAATACATGCATCAAACACTTGAAATGATGATATGATCTTGAATTGCTGCAATAAACTCTTGAAATCTACCTTGAAATTCCTTATGAATGCTCTTGTAATGCTCTATAATGATTTTTTGAAATTGATAGGATTCTTCATAAATTTTCTTAGGAGAAACAATGTGAATTAACCCCTTATTTATACTAAATTAGGAGATTAAACCTGAAATTCAAATGATTAAGGTTGACACCAGATCTGGGAAGACACATTATAATTACCACCATAATTAAATTCAAAAAGGGGGTTCTAATTAAGGGAGGAATCATTCACCATCTTGGGGGAATGGGTCTTGGCTTAGTTTACCAAGACCTAACCCTGGGGGATTGAAAGAGGGCTAAAAAACCCATTCCATATGAATTGAAAAAAGGGGAGTCCTATTAAGGGAGGACCCATTCACCATCTAGGGTGAATAGGTCTTGGCACACTTTACCAAGACCAAACTTTTCCCAATGGACTATTTGTTAATTAAATTATAAATGTTGGGATATAGATCTTCAAGAGGTGTCAAAATTAAGGCTTAAATTTGAATTAAAAGGGGTTAATTACTCCAATTACCCTCAATTAATTAATGATCACCTAGATAAGTGTGAAAGAGCTTTATAACTCTTTACAACACTTAAACAAGGTACAAATTATGTATATTTTATTAGAAAAGGGACACATTAGGCTTAATTAAGCAAACACATCCTAGAAAAGTGTGAAAGTGTGTTACAACACTTTACAACACCTTTACAAAGGATCAATTAAGGCATGTTTTATTCAAATAAAGGTCCTAGAATAGTGTGAATGTGTACAACACATTACAACATAATTCCAAGACACCATTAGTTCAGTTTTAATGTCAATTATCAAACCAAGGGAAAAGGCTTACTTTTTCTGTTACTACATTTTTCCCCTACTTTAGTGAGAGGATAACCCCATGTCAAACTCACAATAAAGTAGATATGAAAGACACTTAAGTATGTAGTAATAACAAAGATACATAATCATACCCTGTCAAAGGCCTAGAAAAATAAACAAAAACAAAGGATCAAGCACAATTGTTCCAATGTGATGTAGAATAGGGTTGTTTTTCCATAACATATGTTGCTCACTTTGGGGTAGTGGAACCTCATTCTATCCACTAGGTGAGTTATCCCAAAGAAATGGTTTAGTGAGAAAGTCATGTTAGTGTGTCAAATTTTCACCATATAATGAGAAATTCATGTCAGTGTATCAGCTTCCCATCATACTAACCATACCAAAGTTATCCTCCTGATAACTTCAATAAGGCACCACAAAGTAAAAAAAAATTAAAATAAATTATTTTGAATATTATGTAAAAAATTTGTTAAAAGGGATTTTTCTTTGTTTGTGTAATGGTCTTTCTCTTAGGGAGCATTATGCCTAATGTCTCCAAGAGAGGACAAGTCAAAAGTGTTAGATCATCACCCATGGGATGCCTCATTTGCATCAAACCATGATAGTAGATCATACACTTTTGTACAACATCAAACCCAATGACACCACCAAGAAGATGACACATCACAAGAAAAAATGAAAACCATGCCATGATTTTTTTCCAAAATATGTCATCTATTTATGCCCCCACTTTAAAATGGTTGCTACGCCATTAATGTGAGAAATTTCTTTAAAGTAGCAAATGTTTGATCCTAAGACATGAGAGCTTCCCCTGAAAAACCCTATGCCAAGTCATATGTTTTAGAAATAAAGTTGTGTCATGAAATAGGAAGGAAGGGTTTCCCCCACAAATACATAAGAGATCTATGGATTTGGGGTCAGTATTTCTTTTCTACAATGTTGTCATAAAGCATGGAACTGACATCATTCCCCAAATACACATAGAACTTGAAGAATGACACAAAGAGAGGAAAACCAAAGAAAAAAAAATTGAGTCAACATGGAAGAAACATGAATGCCTCAATGCCTTCATCATCCCCAAAAGGAAAAAAAAGACAAATGAAAAAGACAAAGAAAAATATTTTGGGTCAGCATGGATGAGACATAAATGTCTTGATGCCTTGCATCATCCCCAAAAGGAAAACACAAGAAAAATGAAAAAGATAAAGAAAAATATTTTGGGTCAACATGGAAGAGACATAAATGTCTTGACACCTTGGTCATCCCCAAAAGGAAAACACAAGAAAAATGAAAAAGATAAAGAAAAATCTTTTGGGTCAACACGGAAGAGACATAAATGTCTCGACGCTTTGCATCATCCCCAAAAGGAAAACACAAGACCAATAAAAAAAATGATTATGACATAGAGAAGAATGAAGCTACATATAGAAGAATGGACAAATGAGAGAGGAACATCAAACAAAACGTCATAGGGGATCACATTATACACATGCAATCACATAAAGAAAAGTGAAAAAGAAAAAGATTAGTATGGCACAGGCGAGACAACCTAAAGAAAGTAAAGAGGAAAACCACTCTAGAGTAGTATCCTTCAAAGATCTAAGGAATAGATTAGCCAACAATCTTTCCTCAAAGATGAAATCACTACACAAGGTTATGAAGGTGGAAACATGGCTTATAAGATCTCCTTTCCCACCATATTTCTCAAAGTGAGGGACCTCTATACCCTATGGCATTTTTTCTCTTCATATGTCGAGGAAAAAGGAGATGGACTTGATGTATTGCAAAGGTTGACCATTATTGTTATATTGTAATGCTACCCCTTGTTGTTGAAGGGATGTCATAGTTTGCAAAAGTGAGTTAATGAGAGGGTCATTCTGGTTATAAGGTTGAGGGGAATATGGTGGTGTAGTGTATGTATGTGGAGGGCTAGTGAATTGTAGGTTATTGAAGGTGGATTGTTGAGGTATTATTGTGTTTGAAGCATTTCCTATGGGAATACCTATGGAAGTGTACACGATGCTAGTAGGTATGAATGTTGTAGTTGGTTAAATGGTAGTTGTGGGTTGAAATGTTGTTGTAGGTTGGAATGTTGCTACATGTTGAAATATTGTTATAGGTTTGAATATTGTTGTAGGTTGGAATGTTGTTGTAGGTTATGTACTAATGTATGTAGGAATGGATATTGGTATCATAAAGGATGGGATTGGAATTCCACCTTGGCTTTGAGTAGACCCCGAAGCTTGAGTGGAAGTGGTAATGGTAGGAATAGTGTTGATAATGTTAGGAACATTGGTTGTAGGAGGTGATGTCATGGGAAATGAAGTATGCCAACTATGAGCCATGGAAGGTTTATTCTCAACATTATCAGAAAGAGAGTTAGGGAACCCAAGATCCATGGTGAGTGAGATATCATGGGTTGACATGAGCCTCGAACTACATCTTATAATAGTATTGAGAATAGGACACCATGTTGTAAAACTCATGCAAGTTTTACAACCCTAGTGTGAAAACCCTAGAATAAAAAAGGGGCAATGCAATAACCTAGAATGAAATAAAAAATTTAGAGTCTAAGCAATACAATTTACTGATTACACAATGTAATAAGCTGAAAATTAAATGTTTTTATGTAATTTTGAACTTTTAAAAATGCACTAAAATGAAGAAATTTAAGCTAAATGCAATGAAATTGATGAAACAAAAAATTAGGAAACTAAAATAGAAAGGTAACAACACCAAAAAGAAGCTAAAAACTGATATTTTAATGTCTGAAAATGCAGAGTAGTAGCTAACAGGAACTCATTCACCAATAATGGTGAATGGGTCCTGGTTAGATGTTTTTGAGATTTTTTTGTGGATTTCAGAGTGAATATTGATGCTTTTTCAATTGCTAGAAGGTTCAGATCATACCTGATCAAGGACTTATTCACTATTAAAGGTGAATGGGTCTTGGTTAGGTATTTTAAAAAAAAAAATTTAATGATTTGGATGTTCTTAAATAGTTATATCTTTCAGTTCCAGGTTTGAGACGGTGAGCTTCAGCTTCAGATTTTCAAAAAATTCAATGTAAAAATGTAATGAAAATATGAAATGCAAGGCCTAATTTTAAATGCAATTTTGTTTTGATTTTCAAATTCAATTGTATGATGTCCAAATGATATTGAAAATGACTAATTTTTTTTGTAATTTTTAGATTTAGAAATATGCAAAACAATCCAAATCTAAACCCTATATGATATGAAATATTTCAATGCAAAAGAAGTAACCCTAAATGAGATCTTAATTCAAATGCAAATGAATGAAATATCTAGCTTAATATGCAATGAAGACTCTAAAAATAAAAAAATTGCAATTTTCAATACATCAAGTTCACCAAAATGAATCACAAAAAGATGTGGTGACCCAAAATGTTTCATAAACAAGATGATGGACCATTATTTTTCAAAGGGCTGTTCATTCAATTATGAGTAAATTAAGATGCAAATAACAACTAGAAATGTTGTCTAATTGTTATAGAAACTATGAGGGAAGTTTTTAGAGCATAAAAGTTGTGTACTGTGAAAAAAATTGTTGTTTTTGAGCTATAAAGGACTCATTCACCTACAATGGTGAATGGGTCCTTTTAGGGTTTCAAAAAACTAATTTTAGGGTCCTATTACTTGATTTCTGCACTCTTAAATTCCTTGTTATCAAGTTCTAGAAGTCTGTATGCAATTTTGTAGCTTCAATTCTTTGATTTTTCACTTTGAATTACAAATTTTGCAACTTGACAACTTTGACAATCTTGCTCCACTTGTTCTTCAACCTATAACTCTGCAATCACACACTCAAGGACAAGGAAAACTTCTTGTTGTTAGTGAATGGGGTTTTCCTTAGTCAAACCCCTTGTAAGTAATTAAACCAAATGATGAAATGAATGAAATTTAAAGCATGAAACATAAAATATATGTGAATGATGTCACCTTGGATGATGTCTAATTAAAAAATCTACAAACTAACATGTAGTGGCCAGGAAGAATGTAGATCTTGGATCCTTGAATGTGATGTGAACAATAGTTACAAGTAGATCTTCAATGCTATACTCACAATCTTAGCTCAACAACATGAATACATGCATCAAACCCTTGACATGATGATATGATCTTGAATTGCTGCAATAAACTCTTGAAATCTTCCTTGAAATGCCTTATGAATGCTCTTGTAATGCTCTTTAATTCTCTCTTGAATTTTCTAGGATGCTTCATAAATTTTCTCAGGAGAAGCAATGTGAATTAACCCCTTATTTATACTAAATTAGGAGATTAAGCCTAAAATTCAAACAATTAAGGATAACACCAGATCTAAGAAGAAGCATTATTAAATTCCTGCTAGAATGAAATTTAAAAATGGGGGTCTCATTAAGGGAGGACCCATTCGCCATCTTGGGCAAATGGGTCTTGGCTCAATTTACTAGGACCTAACCTCGAGGGATTGAAAGAGGGCTAAAAACCCATTCCAGATCAACTAAAAAAGGGGGTTTCTATTAAGGGAGAACCCATTCTCCATATAGGGTGAATGGGTCCTAGCACAATTTACCAAAACCAATTTTTTCCCAATAAAATATTTTGTTAATTAAATTATAAGTGTCGAGATAGATCTTCGGGAGGTATCAAAATTAAGGCTTAAATTTGAATCAAAAGGGGTTAATTACTCCAATTACCCTCAATTAATTAATGAACACCTAAATAAGTGTGAAAGTGCCTTATAAAAATTTACAACACTTAAACAAGGTACACATTATGTACATTTTATTAGAAAAGGGGCCCATTAGGCTTAATTAAGAAAATACATCCTAGAAAAGTGTGAAAGTGTGTTCCAACACTTTACAACACCTTTACAAAGGATCTATTAAGGAATTTTTTAGTCAAATAAAGGTCATAGAATAGTGTGAATGTGTACAACACATTACAACACCATTGTAAGACACCATTAGTTCAATTTTAATGTCAATTATCAAACTAAGTAAGGGAAAAAGGCTTACTTTTTTCATTAGTACAATATCTATTAGCTTTTTTATATAGTAAGTAAAGTTTTAATATATTAAATAATAGATACCCATATTTTTTTTGGTTTTTAAAATAAAAACCTTTATTTTCTAGGAAAGGTGACTAATAAAATTAGTAGCGCTTGGGTATGTGCAGGATCATGATGGGCCAAAAAGTGGCAATATGATGGGTATGTGGCTGAACTATTTTTTACCAAAATTGATGAAACGAAAATAGTTTTTAAAAGAGATTCTCATATTTCCACCAATATAAATTATGCTTTACTTTGAATTTAATAAGTAATTATTATTCATTTTCTATTCAAATTACGACTAAAGTCTTGATTGATTTTGAAAAACATCTATAGCTTTCAAAGCGGTATCACATTTTTGAATCAAAACATCGTCACATTCTATGCTTTGCATACTATAGGATTAAAATGAAAAATTGAATTTCATGAAATTTTGACCAAGTGAAGTAGAACATACGAGTTTTATATATTTTTAAAGTTGTAATAAAAATTCATAATTAATTATTTACTTGGAAAACAATTACAAAAATATGCATCACATGGGAATGAGTCTTCTACTTATATCTAAAATCTTATAAAAATATTATCATTTTATTGTGGTTAGGGTGGTTAGGCAGGACACCTACTTATTTTTTCCCTAAAATTTAAGTACCACTCCATTGAAATTTCAAATTTTCACTAAATAGATTTTTTATTTTTTAAACAAACCTATTATTTTAGAAACTACATTTAGTTTTCTACAGATTCTATTCTTACATATTTTTGAAATAATATAGATAACTTATTCAAATTTTTATGTCAAGCTACCTAACTCTGGTTTTTTTGAATTTTTTGCCACTTAAGGCCCTGTTTTTTCCATGATGATCCTGCACATACCTGCTTATTAAAATTTGGCAAAGAATATAGTGATCCCACCAGCATATTTCAATACCGGGAATATTCAATCTAGGATCAATATATTCTAGAGAATATACCATCATACAAAATGTTTTTTCAAGGTTCTCTTGACCCCCATGTAGACATGTGATGGCTTGCAGCCTATCAAATTTAATCACCTGTTTTGCTTACATTAGCACTACATCAAAAACCATTTGAATTTTTTTGGCCACCACTCCCTTTGCATTTTAGTTTTGGGGGGAAATTTTCAAACACCCATAATTTGGTCATACAAACATAATTTTTTTAGATTTTTTTGGGGATAGAATTTCACACTCTTCGTAGTGGTGCAACTGGTTTTTTAATTTTGGTGCCTATTTGTTCTAGAAAATGTATATTCTCATAGGTGTTGCTAAGTTCTTATTTTCAAAAGTTTTGAGGCTCTGTTCTTACTCCTACAATAACATTTTTGGGTGAAAAATATCTAGACTAGGGTTCCCAACACCCTTGTTCTGCCTATTTTAGCCCTAATTCAAATATGTCACTAATGAAATTTTAACATTTAGAAATGTAAATCCATTTATCATCTATCGGTAATTAATTTATAAGAAATTAAATAATTGCATATAACCACATCTTTTTCATTATTTGAAAGCCTAGAAACATTGGGAAGAAATATTAGAATTTTGAATTAAGCAATTGAGCAGCCAAAAG
This sequence comes from Sequoia sempervirens, assembly GCA_007258455.2. Lineage (NCBI taxonomy): Eukaryota > Viridiplantae > Streptophyta > Pinopsida > Cupressales > Cupressaceae > Sequoia > Sequoia sempervirens. The sequence continues at coordinate 122,891 of VDFB02096545.1, read as the reverse complement.
TGGAATTAAAGAAGAACTATCACAGTATTATTTTAGTCAAGAATCATGTTAAAATGCATCATGTTTTCATACGATTTTTTTATGTTTCATGTCTTCTTTTTGTTCATACTAAAACTTGCAATAGTTCAAATCAAGCATCCAAATTCTCTTTGAAGGTTATGAGTACAATGACTTCAGTCCAATAAGGAATATAGATCTGAGTGGTAAGTTGTATCAATTGTCAATTTATATCTTGTTTATCATTTAGCATCTTCCCAACTAAGGGTAAGCTCTCTTTTACATCATCATAGCCATTGTGGAGGTAGAAATACCAAAATGGGTTTTGACTTAGGCAAGCCCCTATATCACACAACCCTTTACCCTTTTTCTTGTGTGTAAGTTATCAATATAAAGAAAATTTGGAGAGGATTGAATATCTATTTTTTCATTCAAGAATCCAAGCCCTATAAGTCAAAAAATTAGAGAAAGTGGATTTTTTCAATGACAAACAAAGTTTTGGCATTGATTCTAGAGGAATATATCTTACAAATAGGGAGCAATAGGAGACTAAAATATAATTTGAAGTATCTACGTTCAGGTCTAGGGAACCCACCACCCCCATCTAGCTGTATCAAACTCAGATTTATATGCTAGGTTCCTCTTTTTCTTCTCTCTACTCTTCTAAACTCTGTTTTTGGTTTTTAGGTCCATATTTCCCTTAAATAATCTTAATTTGTTACATTTTCATAGTTAAGATAGGTACATCATTTCATTTTCAAATTAAATAAATTAATCAACATTATTAACACCCAAATCAAAATATTAAACCCTCATCCACCATTTTGGCTCTTCCATTGAGACTAGCATCCAAGTGGGTGTTTGAGATAAATTTTAGTCCTTTCTTATGTGATATTAGAAGTGTGATTTAGACCCTAGATCCCTTTTTCCCACATCACATTTTGGTGAAACTGAGGTTTTTTCACTTTAAAACCTTCTGCAAAATTAACTAGGTCATTTTGAAATTTGAATACAACTTGTAAAACTTTGAATTTATAATTTCTACATAAAAATTGTGATAAAAACTATTAACAAAGTAAATATTTTCATAACATTCTCAATTCAAAAGACAATAAATTGTTAATTTTGACTTCTTGTAAGATAGATCCTTTCAATTATTACACATAAAATCTTAATAAGTTCATTCGTCAATGCCTAATATCAATTTGAAAGAGTTTAATTTTGTGATTTATGCATGCATATGTTGTTGAAAAAGTAAAAATTTACATTGGCATTTTTAAAGTTAGAAAAAAATCAATTCCTAAATTTTTCTAAGTACGTTTAGTCAATTACTACATTTTACAATCTAAAAATTTCCTTTGGACACAACTGCATTATTCCAAAAATCTAAAATTGCATGCATAATTATATTTTACATATAGCTAAATTTGTATTTTATACATTTCTAGAAATATGTTTGTTGCTAGACTTGAACATCTGTAAATTAAGATCCTTAGACATTGTGACCACTGAAATCTTACTCCCTTCTTGTAGATAGTACAATTCTTGGTCTAATCTGGACCTATCTTGGGTACCCTTGTATTAATTACCCTTTAAATCATCATTTATAGGCCCCTAAGACCCATTATTTTGGATCTCGAGGCCCATTCACTTAAATATCCCATAAAATCATCCAAAATACCAAAAATCCCACCTCATAAAGCTAAGGTGGCCTGACTCATTCGCCACCTTGGGTGAATGAGTCCCCTTAGGTGGGACCCATTCGCCAAGTACGGCGAATGAGTCCCATTTGGGGTCTTTTTCAAATTTGAGTTGGAATTAATTAATTTAATTCAATTTTTTTGTGGATGTTGGCCTTTAAGATCTAAATAATGATCAATTAGGTTTTAGTTTGTATAAAAGAAATTTTCTATGTCATTTTGGTCATCTCTACATCATTTTGAGCAAGCATTTTCAAGAGAAAATTCAAGAGTCGAGTGTTGAGAATCTTTCACAAGAGCATTCAAGTTTCAAGAGCAAGTAAAGTTGAAGCTTTCGAGTAGCATTAAAGGGTTTTTTCAGGTCTTCAAGCTCACTTTCATTCAAGATCTAGTATTTTCAAGGGTTGATCATGGATGTCTATGGTGAATCATGAAGAAATCGAGGTTGGGGAGATGCAACTAGCCATCAAGCCAAGCCTAGGGAATTATTTTCTAAGTGATTCCATCTTCCATTGTCACTCTAATTTCAACCTAAGGAAGGTTTTCACATCATTTAAATTCACTTAAGGTGATTATATATCTCCTAAAGTGAGTTTATATCTTTTGATTTTCATCTATGCATCTTATTCTTACACATTAGAATATGATTGCATCATGTTTCATATTTCTTAGTCATAGACACACTTAAGGCTAGGGTTTGCATGCATATTTTAGTTTTTCCATCAAGGTTTAGTTACCAAATTAGGGGTTTGAACAAAGAAAACCCCACATTAGCAAATGAAATTGAAATTTGTTTTGCAAGTGGTTTTCACAGGTTCGGATCCAAAACTCAAATTGGAAGGAAAAGGTAGGTGTTGGAGTGTAGATTAGAGTTTCCAATTTTAGAAAAATTGGAGTGAAACTGATTTGCCACAATTGGTAAATGAGTCCTACTGAAGGTTTCTTTTAGATCTATTTGTGGATTTCTATATCCTTTTTCTTGAAACAAACTCCCATGCAGAAACCCAAATCTGGGACTGATTTTCCCAAGTAGGCAGATGAGTCCCAATTGGTCAAAAAGTCAAAATTTCTAGAATTTTAGAGTTGTTCACAGTCACTTCAAGGTTTCCAAGTGAAAATCATTCACATTTTTTCTTTTTTCTTTTGTTTTTCTTACATATCTAAGGCATTTTCTAGGTCATTGCATTGAATTAGGGTTTTGTTTTACACCTTGCATTGCATTGTCTTTTCCAAGTCTAAACTTGGTGGTGAACCCTTCACTAGATCATCTTCAACCCCTCAGACAACCCTATTAGAAGATTTCAATCTCCTTTGCATTGATATCTCTAGGGTTATCCTTGAGTGGGATCTCTTTGAAAGTGGGTGCAAATACAACCATTCCATCAATTCCACCATTCTCATAGTTTGTAGGCACTCTAACACATTTCTAGATTTTTAAGTCAGCAAAAATAAACCTCACTAGTGTAGGGAACCAATGCCCTTGTCTAGTTAGTTTTGGCCAAAATTTGGATCACATTTTTGTCTCTATAATTCTTTTGCAATTATGGGTTATATTTTTATAAATTATTTTAGTTTTTATGACTATGGTGTGTTTTCCCTTCATTGTACAAAAACTCAAGTCTTTAAAATCTCATAAAAAATTTATGAGCTTGATGACCAAGTATCCCATAGCTAATACCCCCATAAGATAGTTTCAACCTTAAGAGCTCTCGTGTTACAACTACTACCAATATTGAGCCTAAGTCTTATAACTCTTTCACTCAAGGTATTTCATCTACCCAGCCTATATTTTATTCTCTTTCTAATCTTATGATTCCTATATCCTCATCACAACCTACCATTTATGTTGGTTTGGTGAATATTGTTTCCCATGTTCCTAATGATAAACTGAAACAATTGGATAAGGACCTAGAAAGACTTCAATAATTCTTAAGTACTGAATATTTGGTGGTGAAATAGTTCCTCTTTTGGATAGACTTTGGAATTTGGTAGGGGAATGACAAGGGATAGAAATGTTGCATATCCTAGCTCATATAGTGGATGTTAATATTCCTATGATAGCTAGTTACATTCAAGCTTTGAATAACACTCAAAACTAAATAGGAAAAAAAATTTCCTCTCCTACAATAATGCCTTGTATTCCTACATTTACCCCTCTAGTTATTGCATCAAAAATGCAATTTATAGAAATGTTTTAAATTCAAGCTTACAAATTTATAATGGAATTACTTAGAGTTTTTCACTTTATGTATAACACCTCCATGTTCATCGCCCCTCATAAATTTCTTAAATAGTATCCCACTTTTCATCCATACTTGTTTTTCATACTCGACAAACTCTCAAAACATATCACCAAATGATCTTGTGATAAATCAACTTTTTCAAAGCATGACATCATTCAAACAACAAATTCCAAATTTAAACCAAAATCAAATCAATATTCAACCTCCAACATACCTCACACATAGTCCATTTTCATCATCTATCTTAAAGAAACATATACAATAAAATATCACAATACCTTGCTTTGAAAAGTACAATGGTAAAAGAGATCCTAATAATCATGTGTTAGATTTTACCACCTCATGTAGCAACTTAATTTTTGATGATGCACTCCTAGAAAATATCTTTCATAGATCATTGGAATACATCGTCTTAGATAACTTTTTTTTATTGCCAAAAAACTCATTTACCTCCTAGCAAATATGTTGCGGTTCCAACCCTACCATCATATAAAAGACTTAAAGATAACTATGTAATTAACTTTGTGCCTTCAAGATAAAAATAAGTCTTTAAAGGCTAAAATCTACCAATTTAGTTGTCTCTCAACTAGCACTGGTCCCTTCAATTCCTCCCTCAAAGGAATAAAAGATATAAATATTGGGGAACACCTCAATTACCCCTTCACAAGATAAATTTTATGCAAAAATAAATAAAAGTGCAAAAGAGCATAAAAGAAGATGTCATGTTATAGCCCAAAAACTTTCTATAGATTGTAACACCTTACCTATAGACCATTCATTCATCCAACCCAATTTTAATGAAATTCCTAGTACCCATCCATCCTCGTCATCGCTTGAAGCCACCCAGACACATTCACCAAACCATAAATCTGAACCTTACATATCTAAAGATAAGAAATGAATAGAAGTTGCTCATATAAATTCTCACAATCACACTGATCGAACTAATATGCAGTCTATTGTGACACACTTATATATTGAAGAATAATATGAAAGAGAAGACCATAATGAATTACATCTTATATTTCTAAATCAATTAATTTAGATGGGGGCAACTTGTGGCAAAGAAAAAAGTATCCCTTTATATTTCCTTGCTTGTTTGGGCTATCCTTGTTAATGTCGCCTTGATTTAGTATTGTAATGTGATTGACACATTCACATTAGGTCTTGGGCCCCTGTCAAATAAATAAACTTAGGGGTACCTTATTTGAAGTGTTGTAAAGTTTTGTAACACACTTTTACACTTTTCTAAGGCTATCATAAATAATTGGTATTCTTTATTCTTTAATTGGCCTTATTTTGCATCTGTAAGCCTCATTTAATGCATCTTTATGAGGATAATCCTGACATAAAACAACATCCAATCATAATCTAGATGTTTTCAAGATGTGTGGCCCATATTTAGTGATCTAGGACTCATACTCTACCTTGGGCGTATGAGTCCCACCTAGGTTTTTGGAACCTAATCTAGATTTTTCACCTTTCTAAGCATTTTGTAAAATGGTCCCATAATTAAAGCCTAATGAGACTCATACGCCACTTCTATCATATGAGTCCCGTGTAGCCCAAAATCAAAATTAGTTCAAATTCTTGGCAGAATTTTATCCTCCTAGATCTAATGTCAACCTATAATATTGTAATTTTGGGAAATTAAGAATAATCAAGTGTAAATACAAGTTTCTTTATTTTATTTTACACCTAGCAAGTTGAATGAGAATTCTTATAGTGAATTTGAGTTCACAAGAGCATACAAGTGTTTACAAGAGTGTTCAAGGCTATATTATCAAGTGTTTTAGAGCATTATTCAACCATCAAGCATCATGTCAAAGTCTTCATCTATCATGTTTTTTTTTAGCTAATGTTTTCTTTTCTAGGTCATTTAGTGAAATATTGCACTACATTAGGTGTAAGCATTAGGTCTTGCATTTCACTTGTCTTTCTAGGACCTAGCTTGGTGGTGAACCTCTCATTAGCTTATAATAAGACCATGGGACAACCCTATTGCAAGATAATGTTCTCCTTTGCATATCTCATATTGAGATCTATAGGGTTTCCCTTCAATGAAATGATTATGAAAATTTGTTTGTTCTATGTCCTAAACCATAAGTAGAATATCCATTTTCTGATATTTTATTTTGGTGAACCTACATTTGGAACATCATAATTCTAATTTGGAGTGCATCATCATTCTAGATCTTGCTTGCATTAACATTTCATTAGGGTTTGCATTAGTTAATTGGAATTCTAGGGTTTCTAAATTTTGCATTAGTGAAAGTGCATATAGTTTGCATTTTTTCAGCTCAAATAATTGAAAATCATCTAAAATTTGCATTTTCATTTAGTTTACAGATCATACAACATAAAAAGCATAAAAATCACTTAATTTTTTTTGAAAATTTTGAAAAAAACCCTCATTGGGACTCATACGTCTCTCTAGGAGATTTAGTCCCAATGTAAATTATAAACTACATTTTCCAAAATTTAAAACTCTATTTCTAAGCTTTTGTTAGCTGTGGATAAATTTTTGTTTTAGTTTATAGACTTCCTATTTCATTTACTTCATTGCATCTAGTTCAAATTACCACATCTATTGCATTGCTTAATTGCATCTAGAACATTTCATTTCACACTGTTGCATAGTTTAGAATCTAAAATTTCCATTACATTTCATCATGGATATGTGCTTTGGTAAACTATGGATTTCCTTGAAGTCCTTAGTGGATGTGTTAGGTTGTGCTTTTGGAAATGACCCTAATGAAATTGAACTTAATCATGCTCACACAACTCCAAATGTGTTTCCTCCTCGTGATGTTGACATCATTGGAGAATATGATGACAACATGAATAAATTCCTAAATTATTTCCTTAACAATCTTGAAGATAATGCATTCTTTTATCCATCCATAGAGCAACCAACACCCCCTATAATACCACCACTTGATATGTTGGGTTATTTACATCCTGAAGATGAGACAAAAATTGAACATAAGTTCCCTACAATAGGTGATTCTAGCTCCTCTAGCCAAGCAAACATTCAACCATTTTATGTTAACAAAGTTACAAACACTCCCATCAGTCTAGAATAGACATATGGAAAAGGATTCACAATATTGAGTAAACAAGGATGTGATACAACAAGTGAACATGAAATCCATCAACTCTTAGAGAAAATTCCAACTGAAGATACAAAAGTACTAGGCTCTCAAGATCCTCCTCTGGATATAAGTGTCCTCCTTCCTCAAGAACAATCGATACTTCAAAACAATGATAACAATGACAAGGAGATCTCTAGACCCCCTGCCCTAATCCCAAATAGAGAAATTGGTGAGTCTAGCAAGCATATAAGGCCTTAAAAATTAAAGAAACTAAAATTCCCTTGTCTTCCACCTAAAATTGAAAGAAAATTACAAATACTTCTAAACCAAGGACTTATACTTTTGCCACCTGTACCATAGAAAAAAAGGCAACTTGCTTGATTTGGGGAATAATTGATGATAAATTGGACTTAATGGGGCCTTGATTTAGTGTTGTGAGGTTTTTTCCACATCCACACTAGGTCTTTGACCCTTGAAAATTGAATAACATGATTTTATTGATGTCTTGTAAAGGTATTGTAAAGTGTTGTAAAGGAATTTCACGCTTTTCTAGACTTAATGAATCCATCTTCCCTTAATTCAACATTATAAAATTTATTTAACTACATATTCACATCAATTTAGAAGGCTTTTGAAATAAAATAAATGTTAAACTAGTGTTGTAATGTGTCCCAGGTGCACACTTTTAGTTTTGTTAAATTACGTTGCGATTTGCATTCTTTTCTATGTGTTTTCTACATATCACAATGTGTTTTCAAACAAGTTGTATTTCAATAGCTCTCACTTAATAATCAATGCATTTTGTCAATTATCTTCATCTATATCATTATATTTAGTCATAATTTAATCATACATAGCCTAGTTTGAGTGAAACACCTAGATTTTAGGTGTGCAATCTATCTCTTTCAATTAGGTGAAAGACCCTAATTAAGCAAAAGTGAGTCATAGCATTCCACTAGCTTAAAATCTATGGTTCATTTTGGTGAACCTACTTTTTGAATATTTTATTTTCTTATTTCGAATCCATTTTCATCCTAGTCCTAGCTTGCATTGCATTTGCATTAGAGTTGCATTGGTCAATTTGCATCTAGGGTTTCAAATTTGTGCATTAGTAAAAAGGTCATTTAGCTTGCATTTTTGCATATAATTTCCTTAAAAAATTCTGAAATTCTATATCTTCATCTTAGGTCTTCATCATACAACATCAAACATATAAAAAAAAATCAAAATTTCTGAAAATTTTGCAAAAAACCAATACTGGGACTCATTCGCCATGTTGGGTGAATCAGTCCTTGTGTAGATTTTTGACTAATTGTTATAGCATCAGAAACCTGATTTATGTGCTCCCTAAGCCTCCTAGTATCATATAGTATAATTATGGAAATTTTCTGGCACATTTTTTATGCATATAACTCAAAAACATCATTTTAGATTACTCATTCTTCAAATTACTTCATTTGCAAATATCATTACATCTGAAAATGCTTAAAATTCTTAAATTTTGCATAACATCAATAAAATTACTTTTCACTTTTTCATATACAATATTTCTATTCATAAAACTTTTCATAAGTTTGATAAAAGTGATTTTCATTCTTGCATGTACATTGTTAACATTTTTCAAGTCTTGCATATATTGGATAAGAATGTTTTGAATCTTTGCACATACATTGTTTATATTGTTGAAACATTGCATGAAATGATTACTGTGCTTTTCATCCTTATTCAAACAATCCTAATACCTTACATTTGTATACATGTTAAGAAACATTTCCTATCCCATCCCTATGAGAGTGTTTTAGTGAAAGAGACTACAAGTTGGGCCATTCCTAACAATCATACTTGTTCTTCTCATAATATCTCTCCTCTTGGTGACAAAGATATTTTAGTAGAAGAATAAATTAATGAGATTTTTGAGAATCCTATTTATTTCTCTCCTTTTATCTCTCTTAGTGGACAAAAAATTCACAACCAACATAACACAACCTTAGGTGATCATGACACTACAATTTCTTCTTCTCCTAGTATCTCTCATTGTTGTGAAGACAATATTTTGATATTAGAAAACCTATTCCATGAAGGTCATGAGAATATTATTTATCCCCCTTCACCTAAAAAAACCTTCTTGGGAAATAAAATTCAACCATTAATTATCCTCCTACTTGTCATGAAGTCCTTTTAGAAGAACCAACCTTACAATGTCGGTTTGTAGTTCTCCTCAAAATCCTCCTCCTAGGAAGGATATCATGATGCAAGATAAGAACCACAATAATGATCTAGACTCTCACTTGCTAAGGGATGTTAATATTATTCAACCTCAACTCATCCTTTACCACCCTTCACATAAACCTCCACCTTAAAACAAACCCGAACTTGTCCTTTACCCACCTAAGAATAATGTATTGCAACAACTAAGTTATAATACCACTACTCATACATATAACACTCAAAATAATCCGCAACCACCATAACCAACCCCAACACCCTTACCTTTTCCTAATCCTATCCACTCTAATCCTATCTTACTAGGTCTTCCTAGTGGAAAGGAGTACAATGTTGTTGAAAAATTAAAGAATACTCCTGCTAAAATCTTATTATGGGACCATATTCAAGCCTCCCCTCACTATCACAACATGATCCAATCAGCCTTGCAACAAGTTCTTGTCCCTTCTAATGTGCAACCAATTGACATAGTAACCATGATCCAAGGAATAAGTGCTAACATTTTTTTCCACCAAAGTGAACTACCCCCTTTGGAAGTGCAAAAACAACATGAAGCTTTCATGATCATTGTGCAATACAAAACGATAGGGATAAAGCGAACCCTTGTTGACAATGGCTCAACCCTTAATGTGTGTAGAATAAATCTTTTGGATAGGCTTCATGTGGATAAATAAAACATTCAACCCGACCCTTTATCCATTAGAGGATTTTACAATACAAGCAAACAACCACTTGGTGTGATCACTTTACCTATTACAGTTGGAGTGGCCACATTGGAAACACCAATCCATGTTATGCCTAATGATCTGACATATAACCTTCTCTTAGGTAGACCATGGATTCATGCAATGAATGGTGTGCCTTCTACTCTTCATCAAAAAATGAAATACATCTACAACAACAAAGTATACAAACTTGAAATTGACCCTCATCCAAACAGTTGTTTAAACATTGAGAAAGACAAAGAGAATCCCTTGAACACATTAACATTGACCACACAAGTGGACCCCGTCCAACATATTGAACCAGTTTCAAAGCTTTTCACAGATGATTGGGGTTCCTTGTATTTCAAACATGACTTCATGGGAAAGTACAAAATCATCCACAAAGATTCAACTAAGGAAAAAGACACAACGATAATGTCCACACAAAATTTAGACGACCTTTCGAAAGCATCTACCTCAAACACTTTAGACAAAGAAGAAAACTACATAGTCACCTTTGACGGTGCTTATGACCAATGACCAACTGATCCAAAAGCAATAAATAAGCTTTATGGAAAAGGTTATGAACTCATGAAACAACTTGGATATAGTGGAAAAGGATTTGGTGCTCGAGAACAAGGTATCTACAACCCTATAGAGCTTAACACACAACAAACAACACATGGTCTTCATTATTGTCCCTTGATCTAGATAAACAATTCTTCACTCAACATCAACAATCTCACAAAACATACTCCTAAATCATTCTTAATAGTCGTCCATCTTGAACTCCTCAACACTATTAGTCTCGAAAATCATCGTTTACCAAACATGACACAAATGAAAAATACACCTTCACTTAATGTCAGTGTCATCTTGCAAAATGTTCATGATTTGAATTCGTTATATTTTATACCCTCCTATAATGGAGAGAATAAAATTTCATAATCTAAAGAACCTTGTGTAGATATGACACCTAATACTAAGCATGGAGTATCTTTTTCACAAACTACAAGACCACCTTCTACCATTGATGACAAGGGTATCTTTTCAGGAGTCCTCCAAGATCACTTGATCACCCTCCTTCCCAAAACTTCAATGAAATGCTCTTACAAGACTTCATTCTGAGCCTACCATAGAGTTCATGGTCACTCCACTAATAAATGTAATACTTTGAGTCGTATAATCCAACATCTTAAGAAGTTTGGCATACTTCCCTTTGTCCGGGCACCTACTTCCTCTAATTGATATTGATTTCCACTCTAGCATGCATTTCATTAATCATTTTGGCTCACCTTTGTCTTGCACTAAGTGGGGGCAAGGGGTTATGCAACCTTATCCCCGTATGTCACTTGTGGTTGACTCCTTTGGCTAGTCCTTAACCTTTCATGAACATATAAGAGCAAGCTTGGGACATGGACAATGTGCCTCAAGTTCGATCAGATGTGACATACTCCCTTTTTCATGATGTAGCTTATTAGAAACATATGATTTGGCATAGGGATTTCTAAGTAAGATCTCATGTCCACTTCTTATACTTTAAAGAAATTTCTCATAGTACTGGTGTTCGCAACCACTTTAAAGTGGGGGGCATACATCACCACTCATATTTCATTGTGTGTTTTTCTTTTTCTTGTGATTCCCTCTCTTAGACACATTTGGCACAATGCTCCCTAGGATGAGACCTTGCACTTGTCCTCTCTTGGAAACAAGATGAGCCCATTTGCACTTATCCTCTCTTGGAGGCATTAAGCATGATGTTCCCTATGATGAGACTTTGCACGAACAAAGAAAAATCCCTTTGAAAAATCCTTAAATTATTCTACATTAACAATATTTATGAGTGTTAAGCATATGAAGTTTTGCTTGCCTCATAGAGCTCAAAAATCATTTTCCTTTGTGGCACCTTGTTAAAGTTATCAGGAGCTATAACTTTGATATGGTTGAGTGGGAAGCCCATTTCGAGGCACGAATTTAGCCATAGCCACCTATGTGTTTTGTGATTGCATACCAAATAGCATATGTTTCTCACCTTTTGGGCTTTCTCACCCAATGGACAGCCAAGAGTTATGTCACCCTAGAGTGAGTATGCATTCTCTTTTAGACAAACAGCCTAGATCTAATCCACAACTAATTGGACAAACGGTCAAAGCTTGATCCACCTTTTTATTTTCACCCTTCTAGTACTTTCCATTCTGTGATCATGTATCTTGTTTCACTACATGTCATTCACCTTGTGTGTGTCCTTTCACACTAATGTTGGTTTGACTTAGGATCTTGGATTGTGGGGGCTTGCACAACCTCCTTTGATCTTTGTTATTCTTTGTCATATGCATTGGTAAGATTGGACCTATCTTGAATGTCTACTTGTACCATAGAAAAAATAACCTCTTGCTTGACATGATAAATTGGATTTAATGAGGCCTTGATTTAGTGTTGTGAGGTGTTTTACATGTCCACACTAGGTCTTGGACCCTTGTAAATTTAATAAAATGCATTTATAAATGTCTTGTGAAGGTGTTCTGAAATGTTGTAACACATTTCTACACTTTTCTAGACTCTTCTCATTATAATTCATCTAAATATCCCATTTTTATTCCTTATTAAGTCCCATTTTGAAGAGTTGTAAAGTCTTGTAACAAGATTTCACACTTTTCTAGGGTTAATTTCACTATTTACACCTTTCTTATGCTTTATTTGATTGCTTTATGCACTCATAAGACTAAATTAAGTGTAATTTTGAATGTAAACCTGCAAATAACATTAAATGTAAGTTAATTACCAACGCCCTCTTTCAAACCCAAGGTGGGACCCATTTTCCATGGGTGGCGAATGTGTCACTCTTGGCTCCAAATTCAAAATATTTCAAATTTTCTTTCGGGTTTTTATTCAAAAAGACCTTATGTCAGCTCGTGATGATGTATTATTGGGTTATTAAGGCATAAGCATGTATAAATAAGTGTTTTTTTTCTCATTTCAAGCCTCATTCATCCATGAACTAATTTCATAGTTCAATCATCATCCATCTTCTCTTTCAAGCCAATCAACTTAGGGTTTCATCATTACAAGTCACCAAGTTAGCTTACAAAGACATTCAAGAGTAGATTCTTTGTGTTTTGCTACAAAAATTCAAGTTCAAACATCATGGAAAGGTAATCAATTCCATTATTACATGCTTTGAAGATTACATTCTTTCTCTATTTTGTTTTAATTACCTAAAAGGGGTTTGACCAAGGAAAACCCCCATGCCCTAACATCCAACATTTATCTTTCTTGTCTTGTGTGTTTATAGATTTAGACATATTGGAAGCTTGGAAATAATTAAGAATCAAGTTGAAAAGTTGTTTAAGTCTTCTCTTCATTGTCCAAGTCAAAATATCAACAAAAAGTGACTTTCAGGCTCGAATCTAATAGTTTTAGAACTAGACACCTGGAGAAGCAAAAAGTGCAGACCGAAAGCTCCAGATTCCACCTTTGAATATTTAGAAATTCAAAAGTGGACTCATTTTGCATGGGTGGTGAATGGATCCCACTACCAAGTCATTTTTTTGTTTTCTACATTTTTAGATACCCTTTTGTCTGAAATAGGTTCCGAAACAATTTTACAAAACTGGGACTAATTCGCCCAAAATAGAAAATGAGTCCCAGCAGGCCTAAAAGTTAGCATCGACAACATTCCAAAAGCCAACTCTAGTTTTCATCCATATTCCAGGTGCACAGTTTCATTCTCATTCATTTCTATTTAGTTTTGTTCACATTTCTAAGTGGTTTTTCATTACACAATATGTTTTCAAACAAGTTACATTTATTAGATTTTGCATACTTAATCAATCAATTTCATCATCTAGTTTCCTTTAGATCCTTGCATTTAGTCTTAACTTTATCATACATCCCCTTATTTGAGTGAACCACATTGATTTTTAGTGAGGTTTATCTCTCTCCTTTTAGGTGAAACATCCTATGAGTGCAAGAGTAGCCTATAAACCTCATTCCCAAAAATATATGGTTCATTTTGGTGAACCTGCTTTTCCAATACTTCTCTTTTCTAATTTGGAGTCCTTCATCATATATCTAGCCTTCCATTGATCTTTCATTAGGGTTTTTATGGATTAATTTGCATGCTAGGTTTCAAATTTTGCATTGATAAAAAGTGCATTTAGGTTGCATTTTTGGAATTTAAATTCATTTAAATTTTCTAAACTTTTGCATTTTTAAATTATGTCTACATCATAGCACTCAGAACACATCAAAATCACTCAAAATTTTCTAAAAACTCTAAAAAAAGTCCATACTAGGGCTCATTCACCACCATAGGTGAATTAGTCCCTTTTTACCATTAAAATTGCCCTTTACAGAACTAAAACCCCTGTTTTTAAGCTTTTGGTTGGTTCCATTAGCCATTTGTATTAGTTAGATAAGTTTCTATAACATGCATTTCATTAGATCTAACGTAAATTAGCTCATTTCATGCATGGTTTAAATTTCACATTTGCATTCTCATATTGTTACATAGCATAATCAGTCAATTATCATCTAAAAATTACATTTCCTTTTATCCTTTTACATTGCATTTTGAGTTAGAATAGATTTTTATTTCAAAATTTTAGTTTCAATCTTCTCCAAATTTGCAAATAAAAATTTAGGTCATAAGCATGTTAATCATTCATTCAATGTATTCCCTAGTTATGATAGTATCTTAGCACAAGAGAATGAAAATGCAAATTCTTGTCTTAAACTTACACTCCCTCCTATCTCTCCTATTTGTGTGGATGATGTGTTAGAATTGAATACAAACATAGATAAACATGAAGATCATAATTTTACTTTTCTCGATACCTCTCCTTTTAGTGACAAAGGTATCTTGGCAGAAGAAGGTACAATCATTGAGAATCATGAAGGTC
>VDFB02096545.1:38424-107928 GCA_007258455.2 Sequoia sempervirens | reverse complement strand
GACTTCATGGGAAAGTACAAAATCATCCACAAAGATTCAACTAAGGAAAAAGACACAACGATAATGTCCACACAAAATTTAGACGACCTTTCGAAAGCATCTACCTCAAACACTTTAGACAAAGAAGAAAACTACATAGTCACCTTTGACGGTGCTTATGACCAATGACCAACTGATCCAAAAGCAATAAATAAGCTTTATGGAAAAGGTTATGAACTCATGAAACAACTTGGATATAGTGGAAAAGGATTTGGTGCTCGAGAACAAGGTATCTACAACCCTATAGAGCTTAACACACAACAAACAACACATGGTCTTCATTATTGTCCCTTGATCTAGATAAACAATTCTTCACTCAACATCAACAATCTCACAAAACATACTCCTAAATCATTCTTAATAGTCGTCCATCTTGAACTCCTCAACACTATTAGTCTCGAAAATCATCGTTTACCAAACATGACACAAATGAAAAATACACCTTCACTTAATGTCAGTGTCATCTTGCAAAATGTTCATGATTTGAATTCGTTATATTTTATACCCTCCTATAATGGAGAGAATAAAATTTCATAATCTAAAGAACCTTGTGTAGATATGACACCTAATACTAAGCATGGAGTATCTTTTTCACAAACTACAAGACCACCTTCTACCATTGATGACAAGGGTATCTTTTCAGGAGTCCTCCAAGATCACTTGATCACCCTCCTTCCCAAAACTTCAATGAAATGCTCTTACAAGACTTCATTCTGAGCCTACCATAGAGTTCATGGTCACTCCACTAATAAATGTAATACTTTGAGTCGTATAATCCAACATCTTAAGAAGTTTGGCATACTTCCCTTTGTCCGGGCACCTACTTCCTCTAATTGATATTGATTTCCACTCTAGCATGCATTTCATTAATCATTTTGGCTCACCTTTGTCTTGCACTAAGTGGGGGCAAGGGGTTATGCAACCTTATCCCCGTATGTCACTTGTGGTTGACTCCTTTGGCTAGTCCTTAACCTTTCATGAACATATAAGAGCAAGCTTGGGACATGGACAATGTGCCTCAAGTTCGATCAGATGTGACATACTCCCTTTTTCATGATGTAGCTTATTAGAAACATATGATTTGGCATAGGGATTTCTAAGTAAGATCTCATGTCCACTTCTTATACTTTAAAGAAATTTCTCATAGTACTGGTGTTCGCAACCACTTTAAAGTGGGGGGCATACATCACCACTCATATTTCATTGTGTGTTTTTCTTTTTCTTGTGATTCCCTCTCTTAGACACATTTGGCACAATGCTCCCTAGGATGAGACCTTGCACTTGTCCTCTCTTGGAAACAAGATGAGCCCATTTGCACTTATCCTCTCTTGGAGGCATTAAGCATGATGTTCCCTATGATGAGACTTTGCACGAACAAAGAAAAATCCCTTTGAAAAATCCTTAAATTATTCTACATTAACAATATTTATGAGTGTTAAGCATATGAAGTTTTGCTTGCCTCATAGAGCTCAAAAATCATTTTCCTTTGTGGCACCTTGTTAAAGTTATCAGGAGCTATAACTTTGATATGGTTGAGTGGGAAGCCCATTTCGAGGCACGAATTTAGCCATAGCCACCTATGTGTTTTGTGATTGCATACCAAATAGCATATGTTTCTCACCTTTTGGGCTTTCTCACCCAATGGACAGCCAAGAGTTATGTCACCCTAGAGTGAGTATGCATTCTCTTTTAGACAAACAGCCTAGATCTAATCCACAACTAATTGGACAAACGGTCAAAGCTTGATCCACCTTTTTATTTTCACCCTTCTAGTACTTTCCATTCTGTGATCATGTATCTTGTTTCACTACATGTCATTCACCTTGTGTGTGTCCTTTCACACTAATGTTGGTTTGACTTAGGATCTTGGATTGTGGGGGCTTGCACAACCTCCTTTGATCTTTGTTATTCTTTGTCATATGCATTGGTAAGATTGGACCTATCTTGAATGTCTACTTGTACCATAGAAAAAATAACCTCTTGCTTGACATGATAAATTGGATTTAATGAGGCCTTGATTTAGTGTTGTGAGGTGTTTTACATGTCCACACTAGGTCTTGGACCCTTGTAAATTTAATAAAATGCATTTATAAATGTCTTGTGAAGGTGTTCTGAAATGTTGTAACACATTTCTACACTTTTCTAGACTCTTCTCATTATAATTCATCTAAATATCCCATTTTTATTCCTTATTAAGTCCCATTTTGAAGAGTTGTAAAGTCTTGTAACAAGATTTCACACTTTTCTAGGGTTAATTTCACTATTTACACCTTTCTTATGCTTTATTTGATTGCTTTATGCACTCATAAGACTAAATTAAGTGTAATTTTGAATGTAAACCTGCAAATAACATTAAATGTAAGTTAATTACCAACGCCCTCTTTCAAACCCAAGGTGGGACCCATTTTCCATGGGTGGCGAATGTGTCACTCTTGGCTCCAAATTCAAAATATTTCAAATTTTCTTTCGGGTTTTTATTCAAAAAGACCTTATGTCAGCTCGTGATGATGTATTATTGGGTTATTAAGGCATAAGCATGTATAAATAAGTGTTTTTTTTCTCATTTCAAGCCTCATTCATCCATGAACTAATTTCATAGTTCAATCATCATCCATCTTCTCTTTCAAGCCAATCAACTTAGGGTTTCATCATTACAAGTCACCAAGTTAGCTTACAAAGACATTCAAGAGTAGATTCTTTGTGTTTTGCTACAAAAATTCAAGTTCAAACATCATGGAAAGGTAATCAATTCCATTATTACATGCTTTGAAGATTACATTCTTTCTCTATTTTGTTTTAATTACCTAAAAGGGGTTTGACCAAGGAAAACCCCCATGCCCTAACATCCAACATTTATCTTTCTTGTCTTGTGTGTTTATAGATTTAGACATATTGGAAGCTTGGAAATAATTAAGAATCAAGTTGAAAAGTTGTTTAAGTCTTCTCTTCATTGTCCAAGTCAAAATATCAACAAAAAGTGACTTTCAGGCTCGAATCTAATAGTTTTAGAACTAGACACCTGGAGAAGCAAAAAGTGCAGACCGAAAGCTCCAGATTCCACCTTTGAATATTTAGAAATTCAAAAGTGGACTCATTTTGCATGGGTGGTGAATGGATCCCACTACCAAGTCATTTTTTTGTTTTCTACATTTTTAGATACCCTTTTGTCTGAAATAGGTTCCGAAACAATTTTACAAAACTGGGACTAATTCGCCCAAAATAGAAAATGAGTCCCAGCAGGCCTAAAAGTTAGCATCGACAACATTCCAAAAGCCAACTCTAGTTTTCATCCATATTCCAGGTGCACAGTTTCATTCTCATTCATTTCTATTTAGTTTTGTTCACATTTCTAAGTGGTTTTTCATTACACAATATGTTTTCAAACAAGTTACATTTATTAGATTTTGCATACTTAATCAATCAATTTCATCATCTAGTTTCCTTTAGATCCTTGCATTTAGTCTTAACTTTATCATACATCCCCTTATTTGAGTGAACCACATTGATTTTTAGTGAGGTTTATCTCTCTCCTTTTAGGTGAAACATCCTATGAGTGCAAGAGTAGCCTATAAACCTCATTCCCAAAAATATATGGTTCATTTTGGTGAACCTGCTTTTCCAATACTTCTCTTTTCTAATTTGGAGTCCTTCATCATATATCTAGCCTTCCATTGATCTTTCATTAGGGTTTTTATGGATTAATTTGCATGCTAGGTTTCAAATTTTGCATTGATAAAAAGTGCATTTAGGTTGCATTTTTGGAATTTAAATTCATTTAAATTTTCTAAACTTTTGCATTTTTAAATTATGTCTACATCATAGCACTCAGAACACATCAAAATCACTCAAAATTTTCTAAAAACTCTAAAAAAAGTCCATACTAGGGCTCATTCACCACCATAGGTGAATTAGTCCCTTTTTACCATTAAAATTGCCCTTTACAGAACTAAAACCCCTGTTTTTAAGCTTTTGGTTGGTTCCATTAGCCATTTGTATTAGTTAGATAAGTTTCTATAACATGCATTTCATTAGATCTAACGTAAATTAGCTCATTTCATGCATGGTTTAAATTTCACATTTGCATTCTCATATTGTTACATAGCATAATCAGTCAATTATCATCTAAAAATTACATTTCCTTTTATCCTTTTACATTGCATTTTGAGTTAGAATAGATTTTTATTTCAAAATTTTAGTTTCAATCTTCTCCAAATTTGCAAATAAAAATTTAGGTCATAAGCATGTTAATCATTCATTCAATGTATTCCCTAGTTATGATAGTATCTTAGCACAAGAGAATGAAAATGCAAATTCTTGTCTTAAACTTACACTCCCTCCTATCTCTCCTATTTGTGTGGATGATGTGTTAGAATTGAATACAAACATAGATAAACATGAAGATCATAATTTTACTTTTCTCGATACCTCTCCTTTTAGTGACAAAGGTATCTTGGCAGAAGAAGGTACAATCATTGAGAATCATGAAGGTCTTGTTTGTCCTTATCCTCATTCCTTTTTGGAATATGTTAGACAACAAGAGCATGAGATCATAGACACCTTTTTAAATATCACCTTACCTAGTCTCCATAACCATGACAATCAAACTTGTTCATCTTTTAATATCCCTCCTCAATGTACAAAGGATGGATTGATATTAGAAGATATGCCTATTAAGAGTCATGTGAATCTTGACCCTCCCTTCCCTAATGCTCCTCCAATTTGGGATGATCTATTTGAAAAACCTAGTTTTCCTTCCCTTGATATCACCCCTATTTGTGATGAGGCTTCTTTACAACATCTAACCATGACATATGATGCACCTCTTGATTGCCACTTTCCTCAAATCTCTCCTACTAGGGTAGATGTTATGACACAAGACAATGGGATTATTGAAAACAATCAAATTCTCCACTCTCCTGATATCTCTCTTATTAGTGAAGGCAATATTATGGTATTACATGATCCAATTGATGAAAATCATGAGAATCTTATGTGGGAAAACATCATAGAACAGGAAAATTCAACCATGCATAGCTCCCTTACTTACGATGATGACATTTTGGAAGAACCAATCCTTGAAAGTCAAGACTATTTGGATTATTGTTCTCCTAAAAACTCTCCTCCTAGGGAGATTATTCTGAGTCTCAGATGATAACAAACATGTGAATCTAGATTTCCCTTTATTAGGAATACATCAACCCAACATTGTCGAGCTTATCCCTGTGTAAGTGTCCATTAGATCCCCTTAGATCAATGAACCACATACATACCCCATGGGAAATTCTAAGAATCCTCTAATTCTTTACCCACCATCACACAAGCAACAACCACAAAACCAACTCAAACTCATCCTTTACCCACCTAAGCATAATGTTTCATACCATCCAAGTTACAATGACCTTGTTCACATAAATAACAAAGTATATACAATCAAATACAATAAAGCTGAAACTTTGTTTACTTATCAAAATAAATAACATTAGTTGCTACTCCTTGCCATTTAATAGTTGTAGGATCATCACATACTCACTATTGCATGTTTTGCATGGGGCAGCATACCATCATCCATTCCAAGCTCACCCTTTTCCTACACGAAGTGGGGGAAAAGGGTTAGAAAGCCTTATCCCCATATGTCACTTGTTGTTATCTCTTTTGGCTAATCGTTAACCTTTCATGAATGTATAAGAGCAAGCTTGGGATGTGGACGACATGTCTTAAGATTGACTCACATGTGAAATAATATCTTTCTTCATGACACAGCTTATCGAAAACATTTGACTTGGCATATGGCTTTTTGAATAAGCTCTCATACCTTCTTCTACTTTAAAGAAATTGCTCACAGTAATGTTGTTAGCAACCGCTTTAAAGTAGGGGCATACAAAGAAAACATCTTTGTGAAAATTTCATGGTGTGATTTTTCTTTTTTCTTGTGATGTGTCCTCTCCTTGGTGGTGTCATTGGGTTTGATTCCTTCCAAGAGTGAATGATCAACTGAAGTGGCCTAACGTGAATGAGGCATCCCATGGATAACAATCTACCACCTTGACATGTCCTCTCTTGGAAACATTAGGCATAATGCTCCCTAAGAATAAGACCCTACATGAACAAAGTGAAATCCCCTTTAACAAAATTTTTACATGACATTCAAAATATTTACAAAATGAATTTTCATTGTGGTTCCATATCAATGTTATCAAGAGCATAACTTTGGTATGGTTTTTATAATGGGAAGTCGACACACTGACATGACTTTCTCATTATACGATGGGAAGTTGACACACTGGCATGAATTTCTCACTAAACTAGTTCTTTGGGACAACTCACCTCGATGACAACCTTATGTTTTATGGCCCTAGAGTGAGTGCATCTTTTCCACCTCGTTTTCCTTTCTTTCCATTGCAAGATTATGTATCTTGATGGTTTGACTTAGGATATTGGATCCTAGGGGCTTGACTTCCTTCTTGATCCTTGTAATTCTTTGTCATATGCATCTGTACACTCAGAATCTCTCTTGAATGACTACTTTAGTGTGAGTTTGAAGCAAGTTCATCCTCTCACTAAAGTGGGGGCTAAATGTACTATAGAAAAAAGGAAACTTGCTTGATTTCGGGAATAATTGATGATAAATTAGACTTAATGAGGCCTTGATTCAGTGTTGTGAGGTGTTTTCCATATCCACACTAAGTCTTGGACACTTGAAAATTGAATAACATGCTTTTATTGATGTCTTGTAAAGGTATTGTAAAGTGTTGTAAAGGACTTTCACGCTTCTCTAGGCTTAATGAACCCATCTTCCCTTAATTCAACATTATAAAATGTATTTAACTACATCTTCACATTAATTTAGAAGGCTTGTGAAATAAACTTAATGTTAAACTAGTGTTGTAATATTTCCCACACATTCACATTGGTTCTTGTACTTTTCTAGGTTGTGTGGACCTCATTTTAGTGTTGTAAAGTGTATCTAATCACATTTTCACATTGAATTGTGTCACAAGCCCTAATTGACCT
Organism: Sequoia sempervirens; assembly: GCA_007258455.2. Taxonomy (NCBI): domain Eukaryota; kingdom Viridiplantae; phylum Streptophyta; class Pinopsida; order Cupressales; family Cupressaceae; genus Sequoia; species Sequoia sempervirens. The sequence continues at coordinate 100,878 of VDFB02096545.1, read as the reverse complement.
TTACATCACCACTAATAGGCCCCTATTACCCCATATTGTGCATCTTGAGGCATAAATTGATCAAATAACTGACAAATTCACAATATAAATGTTATTTATTAACTTCCTAGCATCTTAGCTGGAAAAATGGCCCCTATGCGACCCATTTTCCATCCATGGAAAATCTGTCCCATCCAAGTGGGACCCATTCACCATGGATGATGAATGAGTCACATTTGGCCTAGTTTTGACCTTTGAGTGGGAAAGTTTGGAATTTAAGTTTAATTTTACATCATGTCAGCCTTAGGGATCCAATTTATGGGCTAATAAGATGAATTTCCTATAAAATCAAGTCTCTAAACCCTAAATCATAACCATTCTTCCTTATTCATCCATCATTCTTGCATCTCAAGTTAAGCAAGCTAGGGTTTCATCATTTCAAACCATTAATATAGCAATTTTTAGACATTCAAGGGTTCATTCATCATGTTTTTTTGTGGACATTCAAGATCAATCATCATGGCAAGGTAATCAACTCCATTATTGCATGTTTCATCACATTCCTTCTTTATTTTGGTTTAATTACCTAAAAGGGGTTTGACCAAGGCAAACCCCCATGCCCTAACATCCATCATCTCTCTTTCTTGTCTTGTGTGCTTACATATTTAGGCCTCTTGGAAGCGTAGAACTAATTGAATATTTCATTGCAAATTTTTTTAGGTCTTCTCTTCATTGATCAAGTCAAAATATCAACAAAAACTCACTTTCAGGTTCATAAATCAGAGTCTCAAAAGCGGACACTTATAGAAAGCCAAAGTGCAGACTGAGAACTTATGTTTCCTCTTTTGCATCTTCAAAATTTAAAATTGGACTCATTCACCATCAATGGTGAATGATTCTCATTTCCAAGCGTGAACAGGGTTTTTTGCATTTCTAGATACCCTTTTGTCTAAAAAGGGTTCCGACTTAGTTTCACAGAACTAGGACTAATTCATCCAGAATGGAGAATGAGTCCTAGTAGGCTAAATTTCTAGCATCAACAACATTTCAAATTTCATTTCTAGTCTCCATCCATATCCCAGGTGCACACTTTTAGTTTCGTTAAATTCTGTTGCAATTTGCATTCTTTTCTACGTGTTTTCTACATATCACAGTGTTTTCAAACAAGTTGCATTTCAATAGTTTTCACTTCATAATCAATCCATTTTGTCAATTATCAGCATCTATATCATTTCATTTAGTCATAGTTTCATCATACACATCTTATTTTTAGTTAACCACCTATAGGGTGATCCCATAATAGTGGTTTACAATTTTTGGCCAAATTGGACACTGAAATTATTATTTTTAACTAAATCTTCACATTCGGGCACCTATAGCGGCTAAACTGTGAGGAATTTGAAGATGGTGCAAACTAGAGTCTCATCAAATTTTGTTTGTAGATTCACAAAATATTTTTTCAAAATTTTGGAAAAATTGCACTTCTTTTCCATCTCCATGAAAATAGATTTTTGAGAAAACAACATTTTTAAAAATGGCGCTTGCCGTTATAATGCATAACTTTTTTCATCAAGGATAAAATTCTAATTCTTTCAAATTTAGATTTGTAACTCTGATATCTAGTGCTTCCACTTGGTTTAGATAGTTTTATTGGAATATTTTTCCTTAATCAAGTTTGTCTTTGTGCTTCAAATTTAGGGTAGAATATTGGCCGATAAGCAAAATATTTGGTAAAAATCACTAAAATTTAATTTAATTTTGGGTTCAAGGACTCACTATCTGGTGCACTCATCGATTTTTTATTTTTTTTATTTATCTTCAATTTGTAATTGACAAAGAAAAATTAATGTTTTGATTGAAAACCTAAGCGTTAAAAAGGTAAAAAACAAATTCTATAAAAAACCAAAACATATTAAAATTATATTCATTGGATAGCTTGTTCTGAGGAAACCATAACCATTTGAAAAATTTTTTAAGTAATTCATTTGATCCCCAAAACAAAAATCCAAATGATTTTTATCAGCATTTTGATAGGTGTAAAGGAGACGCATTTATAGGCATGGTTTAAAACTAGCGAGGTTCTATCCAAGGTTTTTGATCTAAGGTGATTTGATCAAACCCTCTTCAATTGGAATCCTTAAAATGGAACTTTTTAAGGCTTAAATCATTATATTTTCTAAAAATATGTGATTTCAGCTAAAATTCGTTCCTCTCAGGAATTGTAAACCACTATTATGACAGCAATATATTTTAGGTGTGGGATCTATCTCTTTCCATTAGGTGAAAGACCCTAATTGAGCAAAAGAGAGTCATAGCATTCTACCACCTTAAAATCTATGGTTCACCACCCATCAAAGAAAATATAAGACTATAGCCCAAAGGTGAAGATGTTCCACATTTTCAATACCATAGAACTCTTGGACATAGTACTGATGAGTGTCGTGCATTTAAAATAATCTTGAGAAAATACCACTTTGATAACAATGATTGTTACCCAAATATTGCATAGCATACCCTTCTACTTCTTCTCATGTAATATTTGTAGAATATTGTATTATTACATGATATTTCCCATCACCTACCTTGGATCATTTTTTCTTGCACATAGTGGGGGCAAGAATTAGATAAGTGTCTTCGTACAATGTATTTGTCGTTGTCCCTTTGGTTAGTTCTCCGCCTTCGGTATACAAGGAACATGATTGGGATACAGAAAACCTACTTTAGGTTGACTTGTATGTTCCTTAATATTCTTTCACATTATTTCTTTTTCTTTTGTGTGATTGCATGTGTGTAATGTGACCCCCCCATACTATTTTGTTTGATGTATCTCTCTCTCTCTCTCTCTCTCGCTCTCTCTCTCTCTCTCTCTCTCTCTCTTTGTGGCATTCCTCTCTTTGTACCTTCATTCTTCTCTATGTCGTAAATATTTTATCTTTGTCTTGTGTTTTCCTTTTGGGGATGATGCAAGGAATCAAGACATTCATGTCTCTTCCATGTTGACCCAAAAGGTTTTTCTTTTTTTCTGCTCTCTTTGTGTCATTCTTCTAGTTCTATGAGTATTTGGGGAATGATGATAGTTCTGAGATCTCTTAAAAAGATTGTGGCAAGAACATACTGACCCCAAAACCATAGATCCCTTATGTTTTTAGAGTTTCATTTTGGGGGAAACCCCTCTCTTTTCTTTTGCATGACATAGTTTCATTTAGAAACATATGACTTAGCATAGGGCTTTTCAAGTTATCTCTCATGTCCTCTTTCTTGCTAGCATTTATCATTTTCTAATTTAAAGTAATTTCTCACAACATGGTGTTTAGAAATTTCTTCAAAGTGGGGGCATACATTGGCATTATTTTTTTTCATTTTTCCTTTTCATATTTCATAGTGTAGTCTTCTTATTCCATGTGATGGGTTATTAACTTTGTGGCTGACATTGTATGTGATGTCCCTCAAGAGTGTGATCTCTCTTAGCATATTATATTCCTCTTGGTGGATTGATGTGACACACTACATCCCCTAAGTTGTGAATTTTCTATTATTTTATTGGTCCTCTCTTAGAGACATTATGTACAATGTTCCCTAAGTTAAAGACCTTACATGAACTAAGCAAGAATCCTTTGTGTTGGCAACACAAGGGCAGACAAGTGAGAGGGGGGGTGAATCAGTTGTCACAAAAATTCAAAACTTATTCAACTTATTTACCTTATTCTCAGATAATCTCATTATTAACCATGAAATCATAAATCATCAACACATCAGAAACACACATACCACCAATATTTTTTACGTGGAAACTCTAATAGGGGAAAAACCACAGTGGAGGTTAGTCCACAAGATTATAGCCTGTTAAAAGTATAATGAAAATGAAATATGGGGAATGCAGATGCATTTAGGCACACTTCCTAGAGCTCACTAATTAGTTACAAAGGAAGACACATTGTCTTACAAAGAGATTCAAATTATAGCCATCCAGATTTTGAACTGAGAAAATAGCACCTGCTAATGCCTGATTACATTTCTAGTTATGCACATAAACAACCCTTCACTCTTTTTCACTCTTCTTCCCACTCTGCTTTACCTTTGAATGATTTAGAACATTATTTTCACACACACACATTTGGTATAATTCAAATGAAATAAAAAATCACTCTTATATATCCACAACAAGAAATTTCATCGCTACAAGTCGGCCATAAAGAAATAATAAAATGAATATAAACTATCGGCCCAAAATAATAGATAATTTTCAATGTGAATCAACCAAGGTCAACCACAGCTTAGTGAGGACCCAAAAAAACATCTCCAACATGAAGACACTTCAATTAATTTCTCCTCAAAGATTCACAACATGCTACAAACACTATGTCAGCCAAGAACAAGAAAAACATGAATATGCAAGAGAAAATTGCCAACCATGAGCACAACGATCAATGGAGATGTGCAACAAAGATAGAGCGCGATCTAGAAACATCCAAAAGTATCATGAAACATAAGAGAAGCATATGAAACAATTGAACTAACTAAAATAGCATCATCTTCAATCAGGAACACCAACTAAAGAAACATAAAAACTGTGAGAATGAAAATCTTCATAACTCGATCAAATCTTCATGCAGATCTCTGAAACTCAACGTGGATAAACTAGATACACTCAGAAACAAACCCTTTAGTCCACAACCTCTAATCAACAATGTACAAAACATACTGACATACTGAACATCACTTCACCACTGACAACCTGCAACTCATTTATTACAATTTTCTCAATATCCTCGACATATACAACTTCAAATGAATTAATGCTAATAGTTCTGACATCAATGACAACCACATATTAGAAACACAACCAAAAAATCCAACAATCTCCCCCTTTGGCATTGATGGAAAGACATGATCAATGTGAAAAACACCATCATCACAACTAACTCTTGACACTTACTCCCCCTTAGGATTTGACTCATCTTCTCCTCAATACTTTCACATAATCTTTCTCCCCATGAGGCTCTTCTCCTCAGATAATCCCAGTTTTCACATGAATCTTCTCTCCCTTTGAAATCAATGACAAATATCTCTAAGCTGTAAACCACATATCTGAATATTTGAACATCTAACTACTCCCCCTGAGTAGCATCCACCACAACATAAATCTGAATTAAGATATGACTATAAAATTCACAGACTAATGCAAAGCAATGCATCCTTAGTTCTGATTAGGAGGGATAATCACCCCTAACTTCCCTCTAAGAAACTCAAAAGTATCCTTAGGAAATGGCTTGGTAAGGATGTCTTCCATCTACTCCTTAGTAGGCACATACTCCAATCTGTCTTCCTTTTCACTTACCTTCTCCCTCAAAAAGTGAAACTTGATATATATATGCTTTTTTTTAATGCAGCACTAGATTCTAGGAAATGTTAATAGCACTTGAATTATCACAAAATATAGCAATAGGCTCATCATATACAACTTTGATATCCTTTAGTATCTACTTCATCCATAGGACTTGATTATAATTGTTAGTAGCAGCAATGTATTTGGCCTCTACAGTAGAAAAGGAAATGGAATTTTGTGTCTTGCTAAACCATGAAATTAGCTTCTTACCCAAGAAAAATGCTCCACCACTAGTGCTTTTTTCTGTCATTCACATCTATTGCCCAATCAACATCAGTAAAGGCACTCAAGGTAATATCATCATCTTTAGGATACCATAGACCAAGATCAACAATTACCTTCAAGTATCTAAAAATTCTCTTCACAACAGTCACATGAGATTCCTTCGGATTATCTTGAAATCTTGCAACAATACATACAACATTTATGATATCAGGCCTAGTTTGAGTTAAATACAACAATCCACCAATCATTGAACTATATCTTGTTTGATTTTCTTTCGAAGAATCATCTTCTATTGTCAACTTGCATCTGGTCACCATGGGTGTACCAACTGGCTTTGAATATTCCATACCAAACTTCTTAAGCAATTCCTTCACATACTTGGACTGAGATATAAAAATCCCTTTATCTAACTGAGTAATTTGCAATCCCAAAATGAATTTAATCTCACCAATCATCCATGGGCATCTGAAATTCATTCTACATCTCATTAGAAAACTTCATGCATAGACCATCATCTCCTCCAAATATGATATCATCAACAAAGACCTCAACAATCAAATCTTTATTATGATCAATCTTGAAATATAGATTACTATCAGCAGTACCTTTGTTAAATCCAAGCTTCAATAAATACTTATCAATCTTACATACCATGCTCTAGGGGCTTGCTTGAGTCCATACAATGCTTTCTTTAACTGACACACCATATCTTCCTTATTAATCAAGTGGAATCCATCAGGTTGCTCAACATACACTTCTTCCAATTCACCATTTAGAAAAGCTAATTTTACATCCATCTAATAAACTTTGTAGTTCTTATAAGCAGCATAGGAAAGAAATAATCTTACAGCTTCAATTCTCACAACAAGGACAAAGGTCTCTTCAAAATCAATTCCTTCCATCTATGAATATCCTTTACATACCAGTCTTGCTTTGTTTCTAACCACTTCACCTTGGTCATTTAGTTTGTTTCTAAAAACCCATTTTGTTACAATGACATTTTTATCCTTAGGTCTAGGAACAAGAATCCATGTATCATTTTTCTCAATTTGTTTTAACTCTTCTTTCATTGATTCAACCCAATGCTCATCTTTACATGCTTCATTCACACTAGTAGGCTCAGTCTTTGATATCAAGCAATATTCTTTTGCAATCTTTCTCCTAGTCTAGACACCTTTTTTCTTATCACCTATAATCTAATCTTCTAATTGATTCAATCCTACATACCTCGAATTCTTCTTAGGATGTTCTTCAACTTTAGGCTCTTCTGATCTCTTCTTCTCTTTCACCAGTTTCTCCTTCTTCATTTTCTTGATTTACCAGATTGATTTGCACTTGATTTGTAATTTGAACTTGCTTTCCTTTGTTTTTACTATCATCCTGATCATCAGAGTCATATCCACAGGTTTTTGATGGTGCAACTAAGTCTTCATCAACCTTAACATTTGCACTTTCAACCATTTTCTTCAATCTTTTATTGGGACACCAGTAGAATTTTCTTTTAGTAGAATAACCCAGAAAGATACCTTCATCACTCTGAGCATCAAACTTTCCTATGTCTTCATCTCTCTTAATATAACATCTGCTTCCAAATATCTTGAAGTATTTAATAGTAGGCTTTTGACTACTCCATAGCTCAAAAGGGGTCTTACCAGTATCACCTTTGATTTGTATATGGTTGAGTGTGTACACATCAATACTCACAACTTTTTTCTAATAGATATGAGGAACATTTCCTTCCAGCATTATAGTTCTAGCAGCATCTTCAATTGTTATGTTCTTCCTTTCCACAACTCCATTTTGCTTAGGGGTCCGCAGTGCAAATAATTGTCTCTTTATTCCTTGTTCACAAAAAGAATTAAATTCACTGGAAGTGAATTCACCACCCCTATCTAATCTTAGACATTTAATCTTCAAACATGTCTTTGTCTCAACCATAGCTTTAAAGATCTTGAACTTTTCCAGTGCTTCAAATTTCTCCCTTAAGAAAGTAACCCATACCATTCTAGAATAATCATCAATGAGTAACATGAAAAACTTGTAACCTTGTAAACTTCTGACCTTACAAGGACCACATAGATCAATATGTACAAGCTCTAAAAATTCATTTGAACAATGCTTTTTACTCAAAAATGAAATCCTAGTTTGCTTTCCCAATTGACATTCCTTGCATATTGCATTAATAGGTTTCACCAAATTAGGTAGATCTCTCATATCCTTAATGAAACTTATCTTGACAATATTATCAAAGTTAACATGACACAACCTCCTATGCCATAACCAACTTTCATCAACTTGGGCAATCAAACAACTTTTACTAGTAGCACTCAAGTGAAAGATATTACCTTTTGTTTTTGTACCTAATGCAATTTCATTTATGGAACTCAATATTCTGCACTTTCCATCCTTGAACTGAAGATTGTATCCCTTATCAACCATTTGACCAACACTCAAAATATTATGCTTCAAGCCTTCCATATACAGAACATCATCAGTATTATGCTTACCATCAAGAGAAATGCAACCTCTTCCATAGATCACACCAGTTGTATTATCACCAAATCTCACAACACCACCATCATACTTTTCCAAGCTTACAAACTTACTTTTTTCTCCTGTCATATGATGTGAACATCCACTGTCAATTACCCAATCATCTTTTTCTTCAACTCGAGTAGCTAGGGATTTCTCCACATTTGTACAACTAGCAGATTCAGTAGATACAAGATTATTTTCCTTTATATAAATAAATACCCATTCATCATCACTTTTATTCCCTTTATCATATTCATCATCTATTACACCTTCATCAGCAACATAGTAACACTTCTTCTAAAATCTAGGCTTGTTATGTCTTGGTTTAGGAGCTCTTTCTGGACACCTTGATGCAAAATGACCTATCTTATTGCAAGAAAAAAATTTAAGAGGCAACTTTCCTTCATACTTACCTTTTCCTCTCGGTACTCTTTTGACAATAAGTGCTTCCAGCTCTTCTAGCTCTCTTTCTTCTTCTTCAATCTCTCTGATTTCATCCTCATACTTGAAAGTATTTCTAGATGAACTCTCACCCAGATCATTTCTCTATCTATCTCTTCTAGAATTAGTAGCCTTAAATGTAGATTTGACCTTGGGAACGGCATCACTAAATTTTATCAACTCAAAAGAAATTAGCTTACCAACCAACATATATTTGGTTATGTTTGTTACAATCCAAAGCTCTTCAATAGCAATAGCTTTGTTTTTGTAAGAATCAGATAGGGATCTAAGCACTTTAGCAACAATCTCGGATTCATCTATCTTCCCACTAGCACATCTAATACCACACACAAGTTCATTCACTCTTTGCATGAAAGTATTAATGTTCTCGTCATCACTCATTCTCAACCTTTCATATTTCCCTTTCAAACTCTGCAACTTAGCAATCTTCACATTAGCATCACCTTCATACAAGGTTTCCAACTTTTTCCAAATCTCAGAATTAGTCAAAGCACTCAACAAGGCTCCATTAGCTCGGATATTATACTCAGCATCTCTAATCTCAGCAAAAGTAGTAGGACAATTCTATGGAATAATATACATATTAATTGTAATGCTCTAGTAGGGTTCACCAATGCATCTTAGATGGCACTCCATTCAATTCTTCCACAAAGAGTAATTTTTTCCATCAAATCACAAAATATCCTTCTTGTAACTTGCCATCCCAGATTACCTTAAGTTGTTAAACTTCTTCCAAGGAACCTACTCTGATACCAATTATTGGCAACACAAGGCAGACAACTAAGAGGGGGGGTGAATCATTTGTCACAGAAATTCAAAACTTATTCAACTTATTAACCTTATTCTCAAATTTGCATATTAACCATGAAAGCATAAATCATCAACACATCAAAAACACACATAACACCAAGCTCTTTTACGTGGAAACCCTGTTAGGGGAAAAACCGTGGTGGAGGTCAGTCCACAAGATTATACCCTATTAAAAGTATAATGAAAATGAAATATGGGGAATACACATGCATTCATGCATGCTTCCTAGAGCTCATTGCTCAATTACAAAGGAAGACACACTATCTTACAAAGAGATTTAGATTACAGCCATCCAACTTTTGAACTAAGAAAATAACATCTACTAATGCCTGATTATAGTTCCAATTAAGCACATCAACAACCCTTCACTCTTCTTCACACTCTTCTCTGCTTTTGAATGATTTAGAACATTATTCGTGCACACACAACTTTGGCATACTTCAAATGAAATAAACAATCACTCTTATATATCTACAACAGGAAATTCCATCGCTACAAATTGGCCATAAAGAAATAATAAAATGAATATATACTATTGGCACAAAAAAATAGATAATTTTCAATGCAAATCAACCAAGGTCGGACACAACTTAGTGAGGACCCAAAACAACATCTCCAGCACAAAGACACTTCAATTAATTTCTCCTCAACATGTTACAAACACTATGTCAGCCAAGAACAAGAAAAGCATGAATACACAAGAGAAAATTTCCAACCATGAGCATAATGATCAATGCGGATGTGCAAAAATGATAGAGCATGAGAAACATCCACAAGAATCATGAAACACAAGAGAAGCATCCACAACAACTAAACTAACTAAAATATCATTATCTTCAATTAGGAACACCAACTACAGAAACAGAAAAATTATCAAAATGAAAATCTTCATCAATAGATCAAATCTTCATGCAGATCTCTGAAACTCGACATGGATAAACTAGATACACTTGGAAAAAAACCCTTTATTCTACAACCTCTTATCAACAATTTATAAAACATACCAACAACTAAACATCACTTCACCACTGACAACCTACAACTCATTTATTAGAATTTTCTCAATATCCTCGACATATACAACTTCAAATGAATTAATGCTAATAGTGTTGACATCAATGACAACCACAACATCCAACACTTTGAATGTTCCCTATTTCTGCATTTACAATTTTTGTTATATGGTAACCTTGCATAATTCACTTTGCATGCCTGTGGAGCCATCTTATTTGTTCATGAGTTCCAAGCATATGAATCTTTGCTTACCTTTGGAAGCTCAAAGTTCATTATTGCATGGCGCCTTATCAAAGTTATTAGGAGGTATAATTTTGGTATGGTTTGATGAGAAGCCCAACCGAGGCATGAATTTCCCTTAGCCACTTGCATGTGTGTGTGAGTGCATAGCGGTCGCGTGTGTATATGTCTCATCTTCTTGGATTACTCACCTAGCGGACAACCTAGAGTTCCATTGCCTCAAAGTGAGCATGCATTTTTTAGACAAACAACATAGATCTGATCCACATTCAATGGATAAACGTTCAAAGATTGATCCACCCTTATTTTTCCTTTGTTCTTCTTTTCTCTTTGTTTTTAGCAGTGTGTTATTGTGCCTTGTTATTGCTCTTCATATCATTTTCATGTGTATCCTTTTGTTTCTATGTTAGTTTTTCATAGGATCGTGATCCTTGAGGCTCGATCATCCCTCTAGATCATTGTCATCCTATCTTACCGACATTGGTGCATTAAGATCCCTCTTGATGCAAGTTTGTCTACTTTAGTTTGAATTTGAAGCTAGTTCCTCCTCTCATTAAAGTGGGGGATAAATGTAGCAATGAGAAAAATATCCATTTACTTTTCCTTGCTTTTTTGGGCTCTCCTTGTTAAATTCACCTTGATTTAGTGTTGTAATGTGATTGACACATTCACATTAGGTCTTGGGCCCTTTTCAACTAAATAAACTTAAGGGTACCTTATTTGAAGTGTTGTAAAGTGTTATAACACACTTTCAAACTTTTCTAAGGTTTTCATAAATACTTGGGCTTCTTTATACTTTAATTAGCCTTATTTTGCATCCAAAAGCCTCATTTAATGCATCTTTTCAAGGATATCCCTGACATAAAACAACATCCAATCATAATCCAAATTTTTTTAGGTTGTTAGGACCATATTTAGTGATCTAGGACTCATACACCACCTTGGGCGTATGAGTTCCACCTAGCTTTTTGGGTCCCAATCTAGATTTTGCACCTTTCTAAGCATTTTTTAAAATGGTCCCATAATTATTGCCTAGTGGGACTCATATGCCACTTTTGGTGTATGAGTCCCTTGTAGCCTAAAATCAAAATTAATTCAAATTCTTGGTGGGATTTTATTCTCCTAGATCTAATGTTAGCTTGTAATGTTGTAATTTTAGGAAATTAGGCATAATCAAGTATAAATACAAGTTTCTTTCACTCATTTCACACCTATCAAGTTGAATGGGAATTCTTAAAGCGAATTTGAGTTCACAAGAGAATTCAAGGGTAGATTATCAAGTGTTTTAGATCATTATTCAAGCATCAAGCATCGTGTCAAAGTCTTCATGCATCATGTTTGTTTTTGAGCTAACAGTTGTGATGTAGGGTTTCATGATTCAAGCTAGAATTCAACTAAAGATCTATCACATTCAAGTAAGAGTCAAGATCTACATCTATTGGAGCCATCTCATACATGTTTACATCACTTTATTGCTAGATTTTGGTGAGTTTGAACATTACATTTTCTTCATTCATCATTCTCTCTTCCTATTTCATTTCATTTCAAGGTTTGATTACCAAAATGAGGTTTGACCAAGGAAAACCCCTTTCCACTAACAAAACAACATTTTCCCTCTCTTTTGTGTGTGATTTATAGGTCTAGGTTGAAGAAACATTGAGAAAGCTTGGAGAAAGTTGTCAAACTAAAGTTGTCAAATTTGTCACCTTGCATTGGAGATCATTGGAAGACTTCTATAGGTTGCAAATTAGGGTTTCAGATCTAGAAATCAATTGGAAAGGATAGAGAAAACATTAAGGAGAAGATTCAAAATTTGAAGTTCTAAAAAACCCTAACTGAACTGATACACCAGTTTTGGCGTATGAGTCACAGTATATAGGTCATTTTCCAATTTTTTGTAGATCTAAAATCTACAATGCCAGAAACTAGTTCTTGCCTAGAAACCCTAATATGGGACTAAATCAACCAAACTATCATATTAGTCCCACTCAACATTAAAATAATTTTTTTCAGAATTTCAAAGCTTCATTCAATCTTCTCCAGGTCTCCAGGTGCACGCATTCCATCTTATAGTTCTCTATTCTGTTTTACATGCTTTTCTAGGTCATTTAGTGAAAGATTGCACTACATTAGGTTTAAGCATTAGATATTGCATTTCATTTTTCTTTCCAAGCCCTATCTTGGTGTTGAACCCCTCATTAGCTTACAATCAAATCCTAGGAAAATCCTATTGAAAGATCTCTTTCTCCTTTGCATATCTTAGATTGAGATCTCTAGGGTTTCCCTTCAATGAAATGATTGTGAAATGTGTTTGCTCTATGTCCTAAACCATAAGTAGAAAATCCATTTTCCAATATTTCACAACCATAATGATTGACCTAATTAGAGTGATCCACCATGTTTTTAACTTAGTGTTTCTCCTTGCACCACACTTATTGTAGTTTGTTTAGCATATTACCACCTTTTATTTATGATGAGTAGGATTGAGATCTAGACAATTTGCTTTAGATCAGATCACATGTGTAGTATCTCTTGTGTGTCTATATTTATTTTTATGTGATGTGATCTTGCATTATGTGCTACTTGGTATCTATTTATGTTTATTAATTTTCATTGGATGACACTTCTTGTTCTTGTTGGCATAGGGATACAAAGAAACAAATATGTTGTGACATTCATCTATTTGTATCTCCATTCATCTTTATGTTGTGAATTTTTTTGTCTTGTATTTTCTTTTGGGAACAACATAAAGTGTTGATACATTTAGGTCTCTTCCATACTGGCCTAGAAAGTGTTTATTTTTTCTTCATGTTTCATTCCTCCATTTTTTCATCATTTCTCAAGTAACCACATATTGATATCAATTTTGAGAAATGATCATATTATGTTATCTCTATTCTATACTAATCTCAAATTTGTGGATCCCTTGTGTGCTATTTTTCTCTTATTATATGACTTTATCTTCAGGGTAGCCCCTATTCATGATTCAATGTTGTTGGGAACATACAATTGGCATAGGGTTTCCTAACAAGCTCTCATGACCTTATCATGTTGCATATATTATTTAATTCTACCTTAAATCAAATTACTCCCAATTAGCATTAGAAATTACTTTAAAGTGGGGGCATGCATTCCATTATATGCTTCACTTTTTCCACATGTGTTGAGCTATGTGATGCATTTTTGGCATATTGATCATTTTTGTAGAGCATTATTAGAATTATCGGGAATATAATTCTTGGTATGGTTGACATGACAATTTACAGCTAGTGAATATCAGACTTCACTATCCCTTGTCTATTTGTCATTAGATACTACTACAAAAATTCACCTCATCAATATCAGACCTCACTAGAATGTGTTGTTTCTTGTCAAAGCTCACCCAGTGAATATGGGACTTCATTAGCCTATGATAAGTTTTTGGTTTATAATTCACCTAGAAAATCTTGGACTTTGTTATCCTATTATTCTTGAACTCCTTCAATATGGATCCTCGTAAGATTTCTTTGGATCATACTATTTTGTGATTTTCATATCCCTCTTGCATGTTTGCATTATGTTTGAATTATATTTTTATCATGTTTATGTGTTTGTATTATGTCAGTTTCCTTTTTCCATCATGAGTGCTTTGTGTTATTCTTGATCCATTTTACCTCATTTGAGTGTGTTCCATTGTCATCACATTATTTTTCATTATATTTTGAGCCTGAGGGCTAGCACAAACCTTAGATTTGATGTTGTCCTATCTCTTCAATGTTTGGATAATCTAACCATTACTATCTCATCCTTCCTTTTTTGTGAGTCTGAGTGTAATTTCGTACTCTCACTAAAGTGGGGGCTTAATCTAGAATTGTAAGTTATCATCCTTAACAATTTCACATTAGTCTTAGCTCCCCCTCATGTACTTAGACCCAACTACATGTTTTATTTACCAGATTCATAATAATCTTTGGAAAATTAGAAGTTAAAATGGGATTAAGGAGTTAATGTTTATTCACTAATGCTTAAGGCCCCAAAATAGGTCTTGACTATGATACCCAAAACCACTTTCCCACCTATTTTAGCCCTAATTCAATATGTCAATGCCAAAATTTCCATATTTAGAAATTGAAATTCTTTTGTTAGCTATCAGTAATTAATTTGTGAGAATTTAAGTAATTTCATGTAAATATAATCATTTTTCATCATTTGAAAGCCTAACAACTTTGGGAAGCAATCTTAGCATTTTGAATTAATTAATTTATCAGTCAAGAGCAAAACTAGTAGAATTATAGCAACATTATTTTAGTCAAGCATCATGTTAGCAATGCATCATATTTTCATGTGAATTTTTTTTATGTTTTATGTCTATTTTTTGTGAGAACTAACACTTGTAGGGCATCAAATCAATCATCCAAATTCTCCTTGAAGGTGGTGAGTAGATTAAATTTATTATATCAAGGAATATAAATCTGAGTGGTAAGTTGTATCAATTATCAATAAATCACTTGTTTGTTAGTTATCATTTCTTTGATTGAGGGTAAGCTCTCTCTTACCTTATCACAGTCATTGTGGAGGTAGAAATACCAAAATAGGGTTTGACTTAGGCAAGGCCCTCTATGGAACAACCTTTTCCACTCTTTCTTGTGTGTAGGTTATGTATTTGAAGTGAATTTTCAAAAGAATGAAGACCTAATTGTTCATTAAAGAATTCAAGCACTACAAGTTAATAAATTAGGGTAAGTGGATTTTATCAACAACATATGAAGTTTCAACACTTAGTCCAAAGGAAGATATATTACAAACAAGGAGAAATAATAGACTAAAATATGATTATGAGTATCTACTTTTTAGGTCTACAACCCCTGGTGCCCCTATCTAGCTATCTTAATCTTATGTTTATATTTCAGCTCTTCCACTATGTCTACCCTCTACTCTTCTAAAACTGGTTTCTCATTTTTAGTTCTATATTTTCTTAGAAATCATCTTAGTTTGTTTATTTTTCATTGATAACCTAGGTACATCTTTTCATTATCAAATTAAATCAATTAATCAACATCATTCACACCCATTTCAAACAACTAAAACTATAATCCACCATTCTATCTCTTCCATTGAGGTTAGTAGCCAAGTGGTTTTTTGAGATAAATTTTAGTATTTTCTCTTGTGATATTGGAAGAAGTGTGATTTAAACCCTAGATCATTATTTCCCACATCACAGTTACATGTTCCCCTCTCACCTCTCCCTTCTTGGGTTTTGTGGATAATGGTATCTGGACTATTGTTCATTGTAGAAGAAAGATCTTTCAAAGCATGTCTTACATTCTCATTACCAAATTAGGGGTAACTTATGACCTTCAAGTTATAGTTTTTATATTTTCTATTTTTGTTGTTCGATGGCTATTGGTTATGTTGGTTATTTTTTAAGAACCAAGCTAATCTTCAAAATCACCTATGGATTTTTCCATTTCCAATAATTAGTAATTCTAAAGGGATTGGCCAGCAAACAAGTAAATGTTTTAAAACTTTCACTCCTACACTTTGGGCTCTATGAAACTCGAGAGGGTGATCCAATGATGTATATTCAAGAACTTATGTGATTTATATTTAGATACATTGTAAAAAATAGATAATTCCCATATATCCACTCAACAATATAGTGTATCAAAGAGTTGGCAGTTCTTTTAAATAATACACTATACTTGGAGCATGAGAAAAAAAAAATTCATCATAGCATGACTACAATGGTAACCCATCTGAAATATTTGTAAATAAAGAGTGATTTGCTAATAAATTGACCTAGTAACTGAATTGTGAGTAATCTACCAAAACCAGTTCCTTATCCTAAACACGAAGTCAATCTTAACCTATGCAATTTGATAACAATTAAAAAATGGAAACATATAGCTTAAGGAAAACTGCATTACAACACTTCCCCATAATATTCTTGACCACTAATCCTTGAAGATATCCTAGCACATAATTCATATGAGTTAACAATATCATTCAAGAAATTACACTAACTCATTGAATTAATAAGAAAGAATGAAATTCCACATCAACTGTAAAGCAATGGAGATGAATCAACACAATACTTGATTATGTTCATTCATAACTCATAGAACAATTATAAAGGAGAGACAATGGCCATGAAATTTGCATCATTCTATATTGTATTTTCTACCCTGTTATTAGAATTACATACATAGCTACAAACTCAAAATTTAAGATAAAACCCAAAATATACTTTGTATTCCCTATAAAATTTAATGTGACAATTGCATTTCAATGAACTTGTACTTTTGGACCTAAATTCTTTCTTATATAAATGAAAGAGAAACCAAGCTTCGGGCCAAAAAGCACACATGTCACAACACTATTGGACCATTGTAACAAATATTCCCTTTACAGTTACACTCGAGCTCTCAAATGGTGGGAATAAACATGCACTAATACATTTTACTGCAAAATCTGATGAAACCATTTGACGAAATATGTAAAATTTGATGTTCATCGGGTGCTTGTAAAATTTGATGTGTAATTTTCAATTTTTGAAAGTTTATCCCCTACGTTGGTCAAAATTTCAACGATCCTGGGGCTCATCGAAAAGTCGGCTATAATTTTTGTTGAATTTTTGACAAACATGAAAAATAGAAAAAAAAAATTGTGGCCGACATAAACAAAAGTGATTTCGCACCTGATTTATTGTGACAGTGTTTTGCTCTACTTGAGACAGTTTGTCGAGAAATAAGGATGATTTTCTTGGAAACAATCAGAAAAAATTCAAGACGATATTGCCAGGTTGAGGGTAGTCATTATCTTTTTGCAGAATTCAGTTGTGAAGTTAGATTTGTAGTTCCAGGTTTGAAAATCATAGTTTAAAGCAACATCTCATCAAATTTCATTTTTAGAGGTTAAGGGTTTTGAGAATTTCATGTCCAGATTTTGTTGTGTGGAATCACTATAAGATCACAACCAAGGAACAAATTCCTATGATTGTAATTATGTGATCCATAACTCTATTGGTCATGTGGCACAGTTACATGCTATAACAATTACATGATGCATTCATGTGTGACCCAAGTTTAATGTGGCTATGTTGTGATAGAAATGGAAGCACTCATATAATGTAGTTAATTCAGGTTGTATAATGTAGGTGTCAATCATCATTGGGTGCATTCAAGTTGTCTCAAGTTTAACAGGTTAGGATGTAATTATAGCATGATTGAAGAGTGATTACCTCTTGTTGCAATAAAGAGCCTATAACTCTGGTTGATATGCAAGTGGTTGTGTTATATCAATTATGTAGTGCATTCAAGCACAACCCATGTTTAATGGGCTATTCTAGAGAGTGATCAAGATTCTCTAAACCTTATGAATGTTACTTGACATATATTTGCATAATCTCAAATTCCTTGAGAGGCTTTTGAAGTATCAATGTATCCTATATAGGGTTTAGAATGATTTCTTTTAATTAAATAAATAAATAAATGATGTATTTCCCTGTAATTAGATAATGTGGAGATCTCCTAAATCTACCCCAACACACTATCCTCTTTGGCACTGTATTCATTACTCCAGCTACTAGGGTTTTGCATGTGACATCTTTAATATCTACATGACCGTGGCTTTTAAATAGATCTCAATCTTTGCTTTAATCCTTTTCATGATAACCCTTGTGTTCCATAATCCACCTTCAATCTCTTCTAAGAATGCTATCTTAAGCTAGACTGCATAGTATGCATATAAAGCAAGTCCTTCATACCTACCATTGTTCCAAACCACAACTCCCTGCCTTGCTTAAAATGTTGCCTCCATAAGCACAATAGCATGTTTTAAAATCATGGTTGCCAGTGATTGACCATTAAGTTCACCACTTTCATCATGAAGATACAATGAGATTTTTGTCTTGAAACTCAAGGAATTATGGAAAATAACATTCTGAATTGTTTATTGTGTACGATTCAATTTTCTTGCACATTTACTATTTTTCTAACTTCCTTTAAGATTGGGTATTGCACCCTCAAATGCAATCTTAAACAACTCACTCACTATCACTTGAAGATTCCTTTCATGAGCATCCTTCTATAAAATCAAACTATGCCCTATAGATTGCCTACTTACTACAGGGGACTCATTGTATCATGGTATTGTAGTTCTTAAGATCCTTCAACCTTATTGACACTACTTCATAGTCCACAATGTATTATTCACTATTCTCCCATCTTTGATGAGTCTCAAAACACTACTCAAATATGCAATCCACTACCTCCATTATACATTAATGGCTAAGAAGAAACATTGAACCTATGATTACCACTGTTACTTCATTTAGACAATCATTCCCTGATTGTATTTTCCTTGTCTAACACTACCAAAAGTATTTGAAAAACCCTTAAGGTTAGCAAGGGGGTAAGGAAACTCACTGTTAAAATCTCCACTTTACTATGCAAGGTTTGAGCTTTATTATCTTGTCACTGCTCAGCCTCTTTTTGACTATCACATCTCAAGTGACTGTCATTCTTCTTACCAGTAGATTGCATTTACAAATGTCACTAAGCTACATAGTGTGCTTGTTATTGGCTACAATCTTTAGATTACAAGATTTTGTTATTACCTACAATGTCTCAATCTTTCGGTATTGCAACCTCACTAATCCGCTATAGTTATTGTTTATGTTTCTACGGAGGCCTAGGGTTTGTACCCTAATCATGCTCTTACCAATGCTTCTGTTGTTTTTTATTAGGGCTCTCTCAATGTTGAGGGCCCTAGGGATAAGCTCATCATAAGAAGTGACACATTGCATCTTTAACTAAAAGGATAAATCTGTATTGACATTAGCAATGATGATTCTGACTTGTTGCTCTTTAGGAATGCGTCACTTTCTCTTACTAGCTTGCTACCTCCATTGTTGTAGGAAGTTTGTGATCAAGTTCAATATTCTGATTTTAGGAGTCTTAACGGTTGGAAATCATATTAAAATCAGAATTTAATAAGTTTTAGAATTATCATTTGAAAGTGTTTTTTGAGGTCATTAACTTTAGATTATCTTCTCTTTTGCAAGGATGGTTGCATGCAAAAAAAAATTGGTGTAAAATATTGGAATTATTAGATTATGTTACCTGTCTATGAATAAAAATTATTGGAGTGTGAGTTTAATATTTTTTGAAGATCTAAATAGTCAAGCTTGGTAAAGAAAAATCATGTCAGATAATATTAGTCCAGAACAAAATGAAGAGACACTTGATAGATTGTGGGCTAGATTGAAAAGAAAGGGTGATGGGAAATGTTATTGTCCTTGCAATAATTGCAAGGGCTTAAAGATGAGATGAATTTTAATCACAACAAGCTGAGAAACATTGTAGCAGCATGGTCATGTTGAAGGGGGCATGATTATTGTCCATTGGTAAGTTGTTCATTATATGTGTTTATATTGATTGAATTTGTAAATGTTTATATCATTTTAACATTATATATATATATATATATATAATCACTTGATCATGATCATGGTTTATTTGTGTCAATCATTATTATAAAGGTTGGGGCACCTAGGGTAGATGATATGGATTATAACAGCCCAGAGAATGTGGTTTTGCAATCGACGAACATGGAGTTGTGAATATCGAAGATGAAGTTAATGATCCTATGGAAGAAGATGATCATGTGCAGAAAACAAGTTGAAGATGATGGTATGAATACATTGATCCATGACACATTTAGTGGTAAGTTGATCATGATGATCAAGATGAATTTGATGATGTTAATGGTTACACGTACTTGAGAAGGCATACGAGCCCCTTTATGAAGGCTCCAAAAC
The DNA here is from genome assembly GCA_007258455.2 of Sequoia sempervirens. Classification (NCBI taxonomy): domain Eukaryota; kingdom Viridiplantae; phylum Streptophyta; class Pinopsida; order Cupressales; family Cupressaceae; genus Sequoia; species Sequoia sempervirens. Next base: position 80,428 of record VDFB02096545.1, on the reverse strand, counting down.
AACTCTTCTCTCTGCTATATTTTTGTTGTTGAACTTGAAGGTTATGAATGGTTTATCAAACATAGCAATCTCACGGATGTTAAGGTATGTCATATATGTTATCTTTTTTCATCTATTTTAATTATTGTTAGTTCATCACTACTAAATAAAGGATGAAATATGTACCATTAATATTTTTTGTTGTAGATTGATTGGTGAATTTTTGTTACCACCATCAAATATTTTACCTCGCTCATACTGAGATTTATGTGCCATTATGAAAGATATCGGAATGGAGTATCAAGCAATAGATGCATGTCCCAATGATCATATTATATATCATAAACAACAGGAATTTGCAACAGAATGCCCGAAATGTCATATCAGTAGATATCGAATAGATCAACTAACAAAGAAGGTGCCTCGCAAGGTTCTTCATTATACTCCCATTATTCCACGTATGCAACGATTATTTAGGTGCAAAATATTAGCACAATTGATGGATTACCATGCATGGAATAGAAGTGGAGATGGAATTCTTTGAATGCCGATGGATGTTTCTGCATTTAGGGACATGGAGGAAAAATGGACACACTTTAAAGAAGAACCTCATAATGTCAGGCTTTCATTGGGAGCGGATGGTGTCAATCCATTTGGAGAGATACAATCTATTTACTTAGTGTGACCTGTTTTTGTTATCAACAATAACATTCCTCTATGGATGTCAATAAAGAGGGAGCACATGATGTTGTCAATGATTGTTCTAGTTATTTGTTTATATCAGTTTTCTTTAACGTAGTAGCATCTCATTTGTCTTATTTGTTGCATAATGACTTATATTTTTTTCATTCAATAGTCATGTACATTAATTTATATATATTGCAATAAAATGGTTATAATAATTATGTAATGTTTATGTTGATTCAACTAGGTAAGTACCAAGTTAAAGATATGAATGTATATATCAAGCCTCTTATCGACGAGTTACTAAAGTTATGGAATGGCGTCACTATGTATGACGTCTCTAGACCAATAAGACAAAGACAATTTCAATTCCATGTAATGCTTGTATGGACAACTCATGATGCCCCAGGGCTAACACATTTTGTGGTATGTTATAACGTTCGACTGCACTTTAACAATATTTAATTTGATGAAGTAGATATCATGAATTTTTTTAAAATAATCTATTCATTATATATAATTATAAAAATTGACATATTTAATCCAATTATATATCATCTTGCAGGTCTTCAAACAAAGGGAAAATTTGCATGTCCAATTTGTGGTCCAAAGATGAAATCTCGTCGTTCAACAAGTTTAGGAAAGCAGGTGTTTGATGAGTATAGGTACTTCCTCCATATAAATCATAAGTATCGAACTACTGAAAAACATCTTTTCAATGGGAAAGAGGAGACTACATCAAAACCACGAAGAATGTCACCTCGCCTATGGAAGTTGGAATATAATAGAATTAATCGTCAAGGTTATACATCAAATCAAATTGTTTATCTATCATATATGATATGTTTTGAATTTATATTTTTATACTGTGTTGTGTTTACTCATGTTGTAATTGAAAATGATTGTTGTTGTTAATTTGTTGAACTTATATACTTCATGAAGGTCGTCAAGGCATCAATGGTCAGCTTCCATAGGGACTAAAAAGTTATCCTAGATAATTTAGTAGGTTACCCTACTATGAACAGCTACAAATTGTGCATTTGTTTGATACAATGCATATCGGAAAGAATATAACATAAATGTTATGGAAAATATTAGATGGAAGACATGACAAAAAAAAATTATCAAAATTTGTAGTGACATTCAGGAATCCAATCATGCAATGAAAAATACATGTCATTCAATTAAATAGCGATGGAGACCAAATTAATATAAGTTCCCTTCCTTGGTTATTAACAAAGTAGCAAAGCAATGCTATAAAAGAAGTCATACAAAAAATTTGATTTCCCACAGGATTTGTTGCGAACATAAACATTATAATAATAAAGAAAGGTGAATTTGGGTCAGGGATGAAAACCTATGATTGGCATACCTTCATTAAGGTAATTATTCTGGTATATTATATACACTTGTATAATGCATGTACTTTTTAGTGTATTGTGTTTACTACTTTTGGAAAAATAATGAAAAGATCATTTTATAATTGTTGCAGTATGTTCTACCTCTATCTCTCCTAGACAACTTTGACAACAATGTCAAGCAAGTTATATATGATCTTGGAAAATACATGAGGTAAGTAGCGAGATTTGTTCAATTCGCTGTATACATTTTATAATTTCCATTTGTTTTATTTGTTATGTAATATACTATATATTTTTGTTAAATATCGTTAATATATTTGCACCTTGAATCACTTGTAGATGGCTGTCATCTAAAGAAATCCATAAAGAAGATCTAAATTATTGGAAGAGAAAAATTCCTCATCTAATGTGTGAAATGAAAAAGTGTGTACCTTCAACATTTTATAATGCACAAGAACACTACCTCATACACCAAGTTGAGGAGATTGAATAGTGTGGACCTATACACACAAGGTCAATGTGGATGGTTGAGAGGTACTTGAAATTTTTGAAGGCTTTGGTTAGACAAAGTAAACATCCTGAGGGTTCTATGGTGGAGGGATATACAGTATACTAGACCATGGTGTACATTAGTGAATATCTTCCTAAGTTTGCAGCAAAGATCCATGTAGATCGCATTTGGGATCCCAACTCTATTAACAAATTCAAAGGGGAGTACCTGTTGGGGAAAGGTAGATTGAAGAAAGTGAAGTAATTATAAGATGGTCATGGAGATTAATTGGAATGCATTTTACATATGGTTTTTATGTATATTTTACTTATTTCATTTTTAATCTTCAATATACATCAATTATAAATTAAGGTCGTATACTGTGGTATTTAACTAATTATATGTCGTTTGTGAATTTCAATTTATTTTGGTACAGTTGGTCGAGAGTGGGATGCACTACATTTGTACTTCACCAACAATCTTGATTGGATGACAGTATGGATTGAACGATGTCAACAATCTGGTCATGCATTAACATGGGAAGGTGTGGATTCATTGGTTAAAGAAGCTCATCGTAATGGAGATTCCAATGTTACACAAAGGGAAATTGATTTAGCATATGGTTTAAGAGATAAATAGGTATGTATAAATATATTAATCACCCATATTATTTAATTATTTTCAAGTATATTGATGTATATGTATCTTGAGATTGTTTTCTTTTCATGTACATTCGGCCAAGAATAAATATGTTTATCAACTGACGATATTGCAATAATTTTTACATGTTTGACATATTGCAAGTGAAACACCACAAGGCTATGTGGTGCAATGGTCATAAATTTTGAATGAAAATGTTGGATGACATGAAGAAAACTTGTGATTCTGGTATAACTGCAGTCTTTCAGGTTACTAATGTTTCATCTAGAAACGACATACATCCAAAAGTCTCATAAAATTGATACTATGGGATTTTGGATGATATACTTGAGTGTGACTTTAAGTCCTTCAGATTAATTTTGTTCGTCGTCCTATGGTACAGGCTAGGATTGAATGAAAATGATCCTGAGAGAACTTTTATTGAACATGATAATGGATTTACCATGGTTAATACAAGGTTGATCGAGCGAGCTAGAAATGAGCCCTATGTTCTTCCAAGCTAATGTGAGTAGGTATTTTACTCAGAGGTTCTAGGTAAATCAGGTTGGTCATTTGTTGTTAGACATGATCTAAGAGGAAGGCCGGTAAAGTATAATGTGGTGTAAGAAGATACCGAAGAACTAGAAGATGATGTAGATGTTGATCAAGATCAACGGTTAGTGGATGATGTCCATGATGAAGATGTCGAAGAGGAGGAACTAGATGATGATGATGTAGGAGTTAATTTTCATGAAGATGACATCCATGTGGATGATGACATTATTGAAATTGATATCGATGATGATGATGATGATGATATGACCAATCCTTACAATGTCGAATCTGGATCAGATGATACAGACAAAGAGATGGATGAAGAAGAAGATCAATGACATTGAAATGTATAAGTTATGTGATTATATTATCTATTTGATATTAATTTATTGATGGAATTATATTTGACTTATGTGGTTACATAATTAATTCATGATGTTTTTAATTTTTATGCCATTACATAATTAATTTAATGATGTACTTTTTAATGTTTGAAAGGTCAAAAAATTAAAACATTTCAATAGTGATGTTAACAACCTTGAAATTAGTGTGTTTTATGTTTCATGTGATCATAAAAGATTAAAAAGTCAGTTGTAGAGGTGGTTGTTCATTGGTTGGCGTGTATGTTGGTTCTTTTTACAATGTAACCAGGTTTGTCTTCTAATATACCTATGGAATTGCCAATTCTAATCGAAGGCAGCTCGAAGGACCTAGACCAACTGACGAGAACTTTAAAAGCCTCTCATTACGCCGGGCTCACACTTAGGAACACGGGGAGGCGATCCATAATGTGTTTACAACCTCTGCACCATTATTATAAACAACATTAACAATAGCGAGATGATCTCACTTAATAGCTCAACACAATAAGATAATATCAACCTAGAATTGGATGTTCATAGACAATATCAAATATCTAGAGTGTGAGATAACTAAACACAATCCATTGTATAAGATAGTCAATTATTTTCAATTTGTAGCAATCTCTAGGAAAAGACAAACAAATATTGAACTACACGAATAATTACAACTTAGATCAGTGCCATATATCCATTGTAGGAGTCAAATTCATAAGAATCTGAAGGTTTATAATAGATTTAATACATCACATATAAGATCCCTGACAATATTGCATTACAATTTCATTAGTATGCATTCTAACCTAGGACTACTTATCAAATCCTTATACAACACAATAGTGAGATGGATAAAACAACCCTTAGTTATTTCATTGAAAGTTCAGATATGCATGTACAATGGAGAGACATGAGCTTGAATTTTTATTTCAACTCAAATGCTAGTACTGTTATACAACATTAAATCTCTATGAACTCAAAACATGTTACATAATGACTCAAAACCTAAATTGTATTTCTCTAAAACCATCGGACTTTACAATTCGCTCTGCAACTTCACCTAGACTCAACAAAAATTATCTAACTTGCTAACCCGTACTTTTGGCCTTGAAATCCTTCTTATAGAAAATGAAGGCAAAAACAAGCACTGAGCCAGAAAGTACACCTATCACCAATCAATTGGAGCACCTGGTGATATTCCAAAATTTGTTACAATAGCCACCACCTTGAAAAACATTCTTGTTCAAAAATCGTTACAACAACAATCATCCTGGAGCATATTCTTGTTCATCATGTCGATAAAGGAAGGTTGATGCAATAACAAAAAACCACGCGAAACCCACGCCAAGAAAGTCATCCATACAAAACTAGAAACACTATAACCGCATCATCTAATTTTTCACCTATTGGTAGCCCACTCTTTTTACTCATCATCATTCAAATACTTAGTCACCCACCTCTGGTATTCTTTGTCAGTTGTCCAGTCAAAATTAATCACCTCTTTTACCTTTTTACTATAAGGAAAATAATTTACCGCTACCCCATTAGCATCTCTTTCAAAAGATTCCAAAAATGAGCTGGTACCAATAATCTTATCCATACAATTTACCAACAAATCATAATCTGAGTCATCACAAATTATTTTAATTTGATTATTGATGACTTTACTTGCTTGATCCTGCCATTGTTGGAGTGTTCTGATTTCCCCCTACTCATCGGTTATATCAGGTAACAGTGTGTTACCCCAATCATTGAAGTTCTTTACCAACTCCCTAATCTTCCTACTTAGATCATTTGGTAAGGTCTGAAAACCTTGCAATGATTTAACTAATATATAAGTAGGCTTCAATAATTGGGGCCTGTTATTTACATCAAACCTTGAGGCTTTATTCATAACATCTAGATTATTTTCCCTAGGGATCCAATTTTGAATTATTGGAATCACTATCCCTGATCCTATCCAAAATAGCAAAGAATACAAAGAATGTATAAAGGGTAGTTTATTATCCACCTTTTCATTTAAATGCTCCAAAAAAATAGTAACAATTTTTTTTTTTGAAAGACAACCCTCCTCTTTTACCCTTAGTGATGTCTGTAATTGATCAATTTTCTGCATGAGCTGCCTCTTTGTTGGATCAACAGAGCACTTTGTTTCTTCATCAACTTGTTCTAGAGGAGGGGTAAGAGCAAGATTTTGAATGGGAGACACTGGTGTAGAAACATTTGGAGAAGCTAGGAGGCATTGACCCTGATGTGGGAGGTGATGTGATGGTTCCTAGAGCATTGGATGTTTCCCCAGTATGTCTATACTTGAACCTTTCTACTTTAGTTTGCAGCTCAACATTCCTCTGTTGCATTTTACTATATTCTTCAATTAAAATGTTATACTTCTCCATTAGGCTCTTTCTTTCAGCCTCCTCCCTTTCAGCAGTCTTTTGGGCCAACTTGGCCACATTCATAGTTAAACTAGTGGCTTCGGTTGTTGTAGCCTCTGAATCCTTCTTTATTATTAATCCTCCTTTAAAATTTGGATTAATATCAGCAATGTCTGGCTTTCTTTCTTGTGGAGCCAATGCTTAAATTGCTAAGGTCTCATATTCTTCACTAAAGGCAGAGTTTTCTAATGCTGCCTTAACTTCTTCTTCAAAATCTTGAAAAAGATTCTTGGACTTTATAATGGCATTGAAAGCCACAACATCTGCAATGTCTCATTCAAGAAAAATCAAAACACCAGCCTGATTCACTAGTTGTCTTCCTTCTTCAGGAGTGATGTTTTTGAACTCTTCCATAGTTCAACTTTCACTTCTTCATCATTCTCCTGATCTGACCTGTCAGGCCTTAGTTCTCTTCTCTCCTTGCATTTATTTTGATATTCCTCAAATTTCATCCTCCATGCTAATTACAAGAATACAAGAGTATTTACAAATGCATTATCATCTAAGAACTCCTTGTAAGCCTTCATTCTTGCATCCTGCACACTCTTACCCTTCATATACAAATCGGATAGAACCAATTCAGCTAACCTAGGAGGGGACAGCATACCAACCTGCATGTCTTGATTAGTAAAAATAATTTCATCTATAAGATCCTCAGGTAGGTGATCAGTTCTTTGCCTCTTATGGCTTGGCTCAGGTGGTGGTGATGGGGGACTGTGCTCTGGTGAAGATTTTAATTCAATGATTTTGACAGCCCCAAGTACTTTGAATTTTGGGCCTGGTCATGAAGGCGCCTTCATTATTTTCTTCCCTTTTCTATCTACTTCTTCCTCATCACTGCTAGTATCCCTTTTCCTCCTATAGATGGGTCGCCTTTCTGTAGGTTGACATATTGGCCTTGTTTCAATTGGCATATCACTTTGTCCTTGCATATCCAGACTTAGCCTTAAATTTATCTTTTTGGTTGTCAAGGTGTCCATTATCTCCTTGAAATTCTTCATTAAAAAATGAATTCTCTTGTGGTATGGAGTGAATTTCATCAATGGATCATACTTCGGATCCATTTCATGCATAATATCTAGTAGCTTACTATAATTTATCCACTTTTCCTTGTTCAATTCTTGTCTATTTAAATCAAATACATTCCTGATCAGATCCTCAAGGAAATTGAACTCATGTGCAAATTTTCCACCTTTTATTCTTTGTCTGAAAAAAGCAAAGAAACCTTCAGGATCATGTTGTCGCCTTGGACCAAATCTCAAATGATAATCAACAAAGAATTTGTCAAAATGTGTCCAGCCTCCCTTTGAAAATGTAAAGTCAGACACTACTGTATAATCAAGGAATAATGTTCCCTTCCCCTTTCTAGTTAGGTTATTTTCATGAATACACCCCATCTGCCACATAACTTCTGCAAACCCTAGTCTTGGTGGCACATTGTATGGCAGTATGTGAGGGGTTCATTGAAATCCATATATTCTTAGGACAGTGCTGACTGGATATGGGATAATGTCACCCCAATTATGTAAAACCCTTAATTCTGGTTTCCTCTCCTTCGGCCTAAGGAAATCATGCACTTCTTCAGGGATCCTAGGTACATTTACCATCAATCTAGCCCTCAATCTTGCAGCAAAACAATTATCAAATTGCACATAACTGGTGCTTTCCTTATTATAGGACAAATTTGTAGCCCATATCTATACTGACAATCTTTCTCCATTAACTGATTGTCTTAAGTTCATCTTCTCAGCAAAGAAATTAGCATTCCTAAACAAGAACATATGCATCAACATGGAATACCAAAAGAATTGAGTACCAGTATCACCATTCTACAGCTTTGACAGTCTTTCATCTTTCCTCTCCATAAAAAAAGAAGCAAAGTCCTATGTTACAAAGAAGTTAGGGTGTTGTATTTGTACCCCCATGAACATGTATGCAATCGGCATTACTGCACCAGGGCTAAAACCCAAAATCTGACATAGTGAATAGAAAGTAGCCAGGAAAGGCTTTGCAAAATAATTCAATCTGAAGGGTTCCTGGTCACTAGGGCTAATGTGAAATTGTGAACCCCCTGCCTTAACTAGATGAGGTGGAAGCAACTTAACCCTAAAAAGAGATTTCAATTTTGTATACTCCTGCTTCATTTCTTCAAGATTTATAGGAACCAAGTCATCACTTGGCTCACTCAAATCAAAATTTTGTTGGATAACATCTTTTTAAATTTCTAATAGAACCCCTCCATCATTATCTCTGATTACCTGTGTGATAGGGTCTGTAAGCGGTAGAATGGGGAAGACAAATTAAACATGCATCTACGCTTCTAAATAGGACATTGCATCTAAGATTAAGAAATTTAAACTAATTTAAACTACAAATCTACATAAATCTATCCTATTGCTCTCTAACTCTAAAGATTTCTCTAATCTACTTAGCTCTCATATTTGTAAGCTAATTAAACTATTGAAATGACACTTAGAGAATGAGAATTAAGCTATTATGATTCTATAATGTAACTAAGATGATTCTACAGTAAAATTCATGAGAAATAAACTACTGTAAACAGTCATGATTGTAAACTATGAAATACTAAAGAAAGCTTGATAGATGCTTGATAGATTGATCCTAAAACTAGATTGCTTGAATGCTTGAATGTCTGGAAAACCTACAGAGTAAAATTGCACAAGTTAGGATCCATTTCCTGTAGCACAAGAGCTGTATTTATAGCTTTCACGGCAGCACAATTGCACAGGGATACGGGATGAGGGGCTGTGATTCAATCTGGAGATTTGAAGGGCATGGGATGAGAAGATGGAGCTGATCATGGAGAATGGTTTCTCCCTATGAAAACACTAGGCAAGATAAGAGGGAAGGTGGGTGGAAGGTTGTTGAGAGAATTTTCTGCAGGTTTGTCCCGGAAGCTCTTCCCGTGAATGATAGTGCAATTAATTTAAATTTTGAAAAATTAATTTTATTGGTGAGTGAATAGTGCATAAATTTGAATAATATTTAATTTATTTAAATTTAGCAAAAAAAGAGGATTGAATAATTTAATAAATCAAACTATAGGGTTTGTTTATTAAATTAAAACAAAAAGAGAATGATAATTAAATAAAATATTTTAGAATATATTTATTTAATTAAGAAGAAACGTGATAAAACAATTAAATAACACAAATTATTTAAGTTTGTGTATTTAATTTATGATAGAATTATAAAGGAAGCAATAATGATAATAATTAAATAAAACAAAGTTTTTAATTTTGTTTATTTAATTAAGAGATAAATAATATGATGAAAATGATAATAATTAAATAAAACAAATTTTTTAATTTTTTTTATTTAATTAGGAGAGAAAATAGAAGAATTAATAATGAACTTAATATAAATAAATATTTCTATTTATTTACTAAGTAGAAGAATTTAAGATTAATTAATCAAATAAGTTGTATTCAATTAATTAGATTCTCCAGACCATTTTTAGGTGTCTACATTTTGCCCCTCTTTGAAGTGATGGGTTTACACATTGCTTCAAAGAATGATTTTGCCTCAGCTGCCAGTATTGACGAAAATTTTAAAATATGCCCCAAATTTGCCCCAGATGTTGAATTTCAAAATGATAGCGATATATGCCCCCACGGGAGATAAATTGATGAATTTTGGATTTTTAAGGATTTTTCAAAAAAATTGAACTTTTATGATGATTTGATGATGAATTGGTGAAGAAACAATTTATCTCCCGACAAAATTATTCAAAAATGCCCCTATGATAGATAAGAATTAATTCCTCAGAAGGAAAAATAAATAAATCCCATGAAAACCCCACAAAAATAACCTATAAATGCTCAAAAGGTCATTTTCAAAAGTCATTTTTTCATTTGACTTTGACAATTTTGTGACTGAGACCCTCAGAGTGCTAGAGCTTTAGAATGCCGATCCCTTACCACACCCACCGACTCGAGCGTGTGCGACGTCACCAGCGTCCGACCGACTATGGACCTCCGGTATGTACCCCAAATCCTTGTAATTTGTGCCCATATTTTTTATGTCTTTTTGCACGTTTTTATGTTTTTAGCGCACGGCAGACGCGGTTTAGCACGTCGCTGATTTGTTGTAGCGTGCCATAGTTTTAGCGCGTTCATAGAGTTTTGTAGCGCATCCGTGAATTAGGGTAGCGTGTCAAAAGTTTTAGCATGTCTGGTCAATTTTGTAGTGCACTCATAAGGTTTTGTAGCACGCCAGAAGTTTTAGCGCGTATAGTCAATTTTGTAGCGCTTGGGAGAATTGATTGATGAAAAATTGTGCACTTTGATTTTTATTTCTTCAATGTGTTTATTGATTCCATCTATGTTAGTTTGATTGTGACTAAAATAAATGGTAAACGATCTCATGATGAGTGAGATCTATTGATTGATAATAATTACCCTCATGATAAGCGAGGAATAATTAAACCTTCTGAAGGAATGAACTCGATTGATAGATGAGAGTTCCTTGATAAATTGATAGTTTGATAGGTAAAGCACAATTTTTGAAATTTTGATGATCTCCTGATGTTTGATATTTTGATTAAAATGTTCTATTTGTATGATAATAGGAGAATTTAGATGTTATCCAAGTGCGAGAGCAGTTCCCTTGGCCTTTTGATATGATACCGCGACTTTCACTTAATGAGAGACAGCATATTACCGCTTGCGGTTTAGCGACATTACTGGATATGCCCCATATTAGACTTAATAGGGGTCTATTGATAGCCTTAGCGGAGCGGTGGCATAGTGACCACAACACCTTTCACTTACCTACTAGCGAGATGACTGTGATGCCAGAGGATGTATGGCATATTCTTCTCATTCCTTTTGTTGGAGAGATTGTAGTACATGATTCAGAGGAGGTTGGCGGGGTAGAGGTTATGCGGAGAGTTTTTCAGGATCCCCATGTTGTGGGAGAGTGGGTTCCATGGATAGATATTTATGAGTCATATGCTCCACTTCCTTCTATTTTGGCTGGCTTCATTGGTGGATTCCTTTGTCCTGATAAGAGGTCAAAGGGTCTATCTCTCAGATGGGGTCGAGTATTAAAGGGTTTGGTGGCCCACAGGATGAGATATGCTTGGGGCATGTGTATGCTTGCTCAGCTTTATCATGATTTGCATTGGATCGTGTACCTCGGCGGCAGCAGTTTATCGGCGGGAGCTACCCTTCTCCAGGTATGGGCATGGGAGCATATTGTTGTTACGCGTCCCGTGCCATTTTTAGCGAGACCAGCGACGAGACCCTATGTGTTTCGTTATAGAGGCAGGCCTACCCAGCATATGATGGGTAAGCTTGATTATTGGAGGCGGATCATCGATGATGTGGAGACGGTGACCTAGCATCCATATTTAGACTGTGATGACTGGGATGATGATGATATTGAGTTGGGGTTCTTGGTTGATTCCATGTATTTGATCGGGAAGAGCCCCAGGATTTTGGAGCGATTCATGTTTCGTCGCATCTACCGGCAGTATGGTATTGTGCAGTGTATGCCACAGGGAGTAGCACATTACGGGCGATGTCAGATAGATGTCAGTGATTGGGGTCCCAGTTTGCCATATGGGGCGCTTGTTGAGGGTTATCATGCTCTACAGCCATCAGCATGGGATATGCAATAGGATATTGTCAAGGCACCCGTTACTCCCGAGTATGGACAGTTTTTGGCTCTATACCCTCCTCCATGTATTACTATTTCGAATGAGCCAGTACCAGCCCCAACAGCAGCACCAGCAGTAGCACCAGTAATGGGTGGTCAAGTTGGTCAACGACGGGGGAGAGAGGAGGATGTGGATGTGGAGAGCAGCTCGGAGACTGACAGTGATGAGAGCAGCGAGGATAGCAGTGATAGTAGCAATGATGATGATGGCGGAGATGGGGGGAGACCGAGCGTAGCGGGTACTTCAGAGCCATCTACTAGTGTGCCTTATAAGAGGTAGGCTGTTGCTTCCTCGTCGACAGATCCATCAGTGGTTGCAGGTCTACAGGTGCAAGTTCAGACCTTATAGGGATAGCTAGCACAGGTGCAGGGCTTACTAGCACAGACACAAGCTCAAATGCAGGCACAGCTAGCTACTGCACAAACATAGATTACCTCTCTGATTGGTGAGAGAGATGGGGCTCTACAGGTAGCACCGACCGCACAGGCTCAGCTAGCAGGTGTTCAGGCACAGTTGACCACTACCCAGACACAGATCACAGCATTGACTGCAGAGCGAGATACTGTCAGACAGACGGCAGAGACAGCACGTGCTACTGCAGAGAGATTGCAGAGAGTGGCAGATGGGACCTCTATGGTAGATTACATGTGAGAGGCCATGCAGGCAGTTGCTGAGATTGAGTTCTACAGGAGCCGTTATCATGAGCTTTGCCCCCTAGAGCAGAGAGTCAGTTATGCCCAGTCTCGCTCAGAGAGGACTCGTTCGAGGATAGTGAGCAGAGGTGTGACACAACCTCTTTCGAGAGATCCGAGAGATCCTGGGACATATGGTGGTGGTATTGATACTGGCGCGAGACCTGCTCCTTCTGGTGGGAGCACCACTTGATATCTTTTGTTTACCCTTTGAGAGATATACAGCCATTTTTGACATGTTATTTTTATCCTTTTCAGACTTCATTATATACTTGACATTTGATGAGATATATATGTGCAGTGGTTTGATTGATCTATGATATGTTTTACATGATTTATGTGATGGATGCATTGATCTTATAATGTGTTCTACATGATTGATGTGATGGATGCATTTTAGTTTCTATGTTTTATGATGATTTATTTTACTAGCTTGTATGGATGCATTAATGATGATGTGATATGATATTGATGGTGTATTTCTTTTCTTAATGAGATGATGAAATGTAAATGAATGATGTATGAATGAAATGTAATGATATATGTAAATGAATGATGTACGAATGAAATGTAATGATGTATGAATGAAATGTAATGATGTACGAATGATATGTAATGATGTATGAATGAAATGTGATGAAATGTAATGATGTATGATATATGAGATGGAAATGAATGATGTACGAATGAAATGTAATGATGTATGAATGAAATGTAAATGATGTATGATGTGCGAATGAAATGTGATGATGTATGAATGAAATGAAAATGATGTATGATGTACGAATGAAATGTGATGATGTATGAATGAAATGTAATGATATACAAATGAAATGTGATGAAATTAATGATGTACGAATGATATGTAATGATGTATGAATGAAATGTGATGAAATGTAATGATGTATGAATGAAATGTGATGAAATGTAATGATGTACGAATGAAATGTGATGAAATGTAATGATATATGATGAGATGTAATGATGTATGAATGAAAAGTAATGATGTACGAATGAAATGTAATGATGTATGATGAAATGTAATGATGTATGAATGAAAATGTGATGAAATGTAATGATGTATGAATGAAATGTAATGATGTACGAATGAAATGTGATGAAATGTAATGATATATGATGAGATGTAATGATGTATGAATGAAATGTAATGATGTACGAATGAAATACAATGATGTATGATGAAATGTAATGATGTATGAATGAAAATGTGATGAAATGTAATAATGTATGAATGAAATGTAATGATGTATATAAAATGATGTATGGATATACGATATATGAAATGAGTTGTAAATGTATGATGTACGAATGAAATGTAATGATGTATGATGAAATGTAATGATGTATGAATGAAAATGTGATGAAATGTAATGATGTATGAATGATATGTGATGATGTATGAATGAAATGTGATGAAATGTAATGATGTATGAATGACATGTAATAATGTATATAAAATGATGTATGGATATACGATATATGAAATGAGTTGTAAATGTATGATGATGTAAAATTCCTTCTATATGTATGCAATGAATGATGATTTTGTAATTATATGATAATGACAATGTGATGAGACGTAAATGCATGATGTAACATAATGTGTATATGATGCCACGAAATGAGATGTTTATTGTGAAATTTATGATGAGATGAAGAAATGAATTTATATGCATGTTATTATGAAAATTGTATGTGTCAAGTATACTCAATCTTTAATAAGAAAAGATAACATTATTTGTGAATGAATCTTTGTAACTTGTGCAACCAGTACTCTGCAAATGTATTATTATGAATGCAATCTATGTTAACAATGCAATCCTATTTTATCAATGCAAACCTAAGTGTCATTTCAATAATCTTTTTGTTCTTCTTTGTATCATCACTGAGCTTTATTTTAAAATGTTGAAAGCAAATACAAGCATCAATGATATGAGATAGACCAATGATGACCTGAGTATTTCTTTCATGATATTTGATATTGCAAGGAAACACAAGCATCAAGGTATAAGATAGACCAATGATGACTTGAGCATTTCTTGCGTAAACAAACAAGAATTAATTATTTTCTTAAGTGAATCAAAATGTCATCCATGATACTTGGTAGAGCACTTCCCGCGACAATTCACAAAATAATAATGACTAACTCACAAACAGCAAACAAAGAAAAGGTATCCTTCTTCTTCCTTACTTCTCTAGTTCAATACATCATCGAGTAGCTCCAAAGAAATGATAATCAAATGATAAAATGAAAAGCACAACAATTCAAATTCTACTTAAATGTATTTTCAAATCATTATTTAGATTAGATCATCAGTGTTGAGATGTGTGTGCTGATGTTTGTATGATATTCTCAGATGTTTGACCAAATGATGTAACCTAAAAACCTATCCTAGGGGTCTCGGGGACTGATCAAAGATTAGTCTTGCCTACATTATACACGCAAAGACCACGTAGTTCGACTGACACAGACTCCACTTTCAATTGATATAGACTCTATTTTTGTGTTTTCAATTTTATGAATGTTTTTGCATGGATTTTTCTAATTTTTTGATGTGTTTGGGTTTTGATTTTCTGATGTTTTTGGATTTTTGATTTTCTGATGTTTTTGTAATTTGATGGATTTTCTGATTTTTTTGTATTTTGATGGATTTTCTGATGTTTTTGGATTTTGATGGATTTTCTGATGTTTTTGGATTTTGATGTATTGCCACTTGATGTTGTCATGTTCGACTGTCTTTCCAGGTAAGCTGAAAGTCTATTTGTACCAGATAACACTAGGATGTTGCCCCCAAGCTAGGGTAAAACATGATATATCTGCTATGATATGGATAGTGATAATGATTATCCCAAATGATAGATGGAAATGATATGAAAGGAAACAATCGTGACAAAACTGTATTTAAATAGATAGAAGAGCTGGTGAAAATAACAAGTAGCGCCTATTTTCCAGGTTTTCATCACTTGTTTTTATTGTGTCCTCTTTCTTTTTCTTTTGTATTTTTCTTTTTTTTTTATTTTTTTGTTTTTTTGTTTTTTGTTTTTTTGGTATCATGACGCCTGTTTGCCAGGTTTTCATCAAGACAATTTTATTGATCGTGCACTAGGTGTCCTCATGTGTAGAATCGCCTGAGATGAATTCTATTCATGGGCTCCTCCAACATATCTCCTTCTGGTGTAGATAGCCAGTGTGCTCCTGATCCATAGACTGATATGATAACATAAGGCCCTATCCAGTTAGGTTCAAATTTTCCCTTCTTTTCTTTGTCTGCTTGATTTCTAGGGTTTTCTCGTAGGACCAAGTCTCTGATCTGGAAGACTCTAGGCTTAACCCTATGATTATAGTTCCTAGACATTCTTTTTTGATAGGATGTCAAATGATTGACAGCTTGTTGTCGACGTTCATCAAGTAGCTCTAATTCTTGAAGTCTAGAGATCCTATAATCTTCATCTGAAATGAGTCCCTTTAGTGAAACTCGAAGGGATGGAATTTCTACCTCGATAGGTAATATTGCTTCTGATCCATAAACAAGAGCATATGGCGTAGCTCGTGTTGGTGTTCTAATGCTAGTCCTATAAGCCCAAAGAGCAGGGTTAAGCTGAATGTGCCAATCACGCCCTACCTCATTTACAGTCTTCTTGAGAATCTTTAAGATTGTTTTGTTGGATGCTTCTTCCTACCCATTAGCTTGAGGGTAATACGAGGTAGAAAAGCGATGTTGGATGTGGAACTTTTCACACAGCTCTTGGACGTCTTGGTTCTTGAAAGGCCTACCATTATCTGTAATGATCGACTGGGGTATCCCATATCTACAAATGAGATAATTAATTATGAAAGATGATATTTGCTTCCTAGTGATTGTGGTTAAGGGAACCGCCTCCACCCATTTTGTAAAATATTATGTTGCTGTGATAATGAACTTGTGTCCATTAGATGAAGATGGGTTTATTTTCCCTACCAAGTCCAATCCCCACTGACAGAAAGGCCATGTAGTTGCAAATGGATGGAGCTCCTGTGCTGGTGCATGTATAAGGTTGCCATGAATTTGACATTTTTGGCATCTCTTAACAAACTGAGATTCTTGCTCCATGTGTGGCCAGTAATACCCCAAATGAAGGAGTTTCTTGGCTAAAGATAATCCACTTGAATGTGTACCACAAATTCCTTCATGGACCTCATGTAAAGTGGAAGCGGATTCGTTATGCTCTAAACAACGCAAAAGAGTACCATATAGGCCTCGACGGTAAAGGGTGTCAGCAATAATGGTATGTTTGGTGGATTGGCGTATGAAGTTGCACTTTTGGTTGCAAGAAAGATCTGGCGGTAAGATATTATCTTTTAGGTAAGTATAAATGTCTCCATAAATGGAAGATTGGGTACTATCCAAAAGGCTTATGGTTTGGGATTTTGGATTTGCATATGTAGGATTTGACACTTGTTCTACAATAAATTGATAACGATTTTTCATTTCAGGCATCTGTAGTAGAGATGCTATTGTGGCCATGGCATCTGCTGCTTTGTTCTCTGATCTTGGTATCTACTCAAATTTGATTTCTATGAAGTATTTTCTTAGATCATCTACCAGTCTCTTGTATAAAATTAGTGTGTCATCCTTAGTTTGGTAATCATTGTTGACTTGATAGATGATTAACTGGGAGTCTCCATACACCTGTAGTTCTGTGATTTTCCAGTCAATAGCTACTTTAATTCCAAGGATCAAAGCTTCATATTCTGCCACATTGTTAGTGCAACGGAAGGTAAGCCTGTAAGATCATGGAATTGTGTGCCCAAGAGGTGTAACAAATAAAATTCCTGCCCCTGATCCATGTTGTGTGTGGGATCCATCAAAGTAGAGTTGCCATGGTTGTGTTGTAATGTTGAGGATATTCGCATCAGGAAATTCCATGGTCATAGGATGACAGTCTGATAATGGAGCTTCTACTAATTGGTCGGCGATGACTTGTCCTTTGATAGCTCGCCTTTCAACATATTGAATGTCAAACTCACTGAGGAGCATGACCCACTTTGCCAACCTTCTTGTTAAAGCTACTTTGCTCAGTAAATACTTGAGAGGATCAATTTTTGCAACGAGCTCGATAGTGTGAGTGAGCATATAGTGTCGCAAATTTTGTGTTGCAAATACTACTGTTAAGCATGATTTTTCAATGAAGGTGTAGTTTACTTCATGTCCATTGAGTGTCCTGCTGATATAGTATATTGCCTGTTCCTTTCCTTCTCTGTCCTCTTGTGCTAGCAAGGCTCCCAAAGAGATATACGTTGTTGTGATATATAGCAAAAATGGCTTGTCTTCACTGGGTGGCACCAAGATTGGTGGTGTCATCAAATAATGTTTGATTTGATTGAAAGTACTCTCACACTGTTCGTCCCATTTAAAAGACACATTTTTATGCAAAAGATGGTTGAATGGATGACACTGATCTGCTAGTTGAGAGATGAATCTTCTGATGGATTGTAGTCAGCCTTGTAGAGATCTCAATGTGTTCATATTCTTAGGACGTGGCATTTCCATAATGGCTTTAACTTTTGCTGGATCTACTTCAATTCCTTTTGTAGAAACTATGTATCCAAGGAGTTTTGTTGATGTTACTCCAAAGGCACATTTCTTGGGATTTAATCTGACTTTAAATTTCTCCAACCTGTCAAATATTTTTCCCAGTATCTCAAGATGTCCTTCTCTAGTGTAAGATTTGGCTAAGATGTCATCCACATAGTCCTCCATGAAGGTGTGCATCATGTCATGGAAGATTGTTGTCATAGCTCGCTGGTATGTAGCTCCTGCATTCTTTAACCCAAAAGGCATGATGTTCCAGCAAAAGGTACCCCATGGACATGTAAATATTGTCTTTTCTTGGTCTTCAGGAGCTATTTTGATTTCATTGTATCCTAAAAATCCATCCATGAGTGATAGCATTTGATGGCCAATTGTCAGATCTATGATCATGTCTATGTTTGGCAAAGGAAAATCATCCTTTGGACATGTTTTATTTAAATCCCAGAAATCAGTACATATTCTAATGGTGTTATATGGCTTTGAAATAGGTACAATGTTGGATATCCATTCTGCATAATCAATAGATCTGATAAATCTAGCATCTAGTAGTTTCTTCAAATCATTTTTTACTAATAATGCAACATGTGGATGCATTTTTCTCAGCTTTTGTTTTACTAGTTTTGTGCTAGCTGGTAAGGATAAGTGATGCATAATGAGATCTATGTCTAAGCCTGGCATGTCAGAGTATGACCAAGCAAAATTGATGCATCGTTCTTCAAAGAATTTGATAAAATCTGGCTTTTCTGTATCTGTCATGGATGCTGCCAGGTGTAGGATTCTTACTTTCTTTGTTGTGCCAATATTAATAGACTATGTGGGTTCTATCAACACTGATGATCTTTCATGGTAATGTTGTGGGAGGATGTCAAACCTTCCATCCTTTGGTGGCTTAATGAGGTTTTCACCATTGGATGTGTTCTTTGTTTTTACTATTTTAGGATCAAATACTGCCATAGAATGGTTTTCACCATTAGATCCATTTTTTTCTTTCATATTTTTGCAACTAGAAGGCTTGGCATCCTCCTGCCTAAAAGCATCATTAAAAGAAGTATTAGTAGAACAAGTATCAGATTCCTCACAGCAAAGGTAATTAATAATGGTAGAATCATTGTCAAAAACAGGGAGATCAATAAGGTGTTGGAGTCCCATTCGATAAGCTCAGGATATAGTAAAGGCAACGAATCATTAGATGGGTTGAGGTCAGCGATTGTGAAAGCTCAGATGAAAATGTCATCGAGGTTGTTAGTGGTTATGTCGAGGCCTACAAAGGTATTTTCTTCCACATCATTTATCTCAATCGATGTCTATTCATCTTCACTTGAGTCATCAAAACTTTGTGTTGCAAAGACAATAGGATTAAAACTCGAGCTTTGACCCTCTTCATGTTTGGGGGTATAATTTTTGATAATGTCGATCTAAATATCTTCATAGGAAACATCTGATAATTTGTCCCACTCATTCATTTGAATCCGTTTCAGAGTTATCCTGTATTTGAAGAATACGCTCCATAGTTTTATTGGTGATTTTTGCTCTTGCTCCTTCGGTGTATCCTAGTCCAATTCTACCATTCTGCTGAATTGCGAGAACTTGGATTGGTTATGTTATACTTTGTTTCCCTTGATCAAGAGATCCTTGTTCTGCTGCATATCCTAGTCCCGTTTTATCCTTATGTTGGAGCGTAAGAGGCTGGATTGGTTTTGTTATGCCTTGTTTCCTTAACCCAAGAGGTCCTTGTCCTGAATATCCCATCTTCTCCAGAATAGTTTTTCCCTTTCCATACTGATTTGTTTCTATGATATTACTTGTGGAAGTGGAAGCTTCCTCATCCTTATAAAGCCAATTTAGTATGGCCTTATCTTCTGATTATTCATCTAAGTTCCCAGCTTTTACAAATCTGCCATCTAATGCTGTTGTAGATTGTTCTAAATTTTGGGTGATTGTAGATGGGTGTCCATATGTTTGTAAGGAGGGTAACATTTTTGATAGATGAAATGAGTGTCCCACACTATATTCACTTATTCCTTTGTCACTTATCTGTACTTCCTTGGTGAATTGATGTGAGAGTGGAGCCAATTGTTCTTCAACATTTGAAGGGTTAGATTGTGCCACCCTTATCTCTTGTGATTTTTGTTGTTTTGGAAGCCATTTTGATATGAAGCTCTGCTGTTGCTCACCATCTGATGTGATAACTTCTCTATTGTGAGGTATGAATGTACCCTGAGATTTCTTCAATGTATGACAAGCTTGGGTGTCATTGTAGTCTGCTGTGATTGTTACCTCCTATCCATTGACGGGAAATTTCAGGCATTGATGATAGGTAGAAGGTACTGCTTGCATATCATGGATCCAAGGGCGTCCCAATAGTATGTTGTATGTCAGTTCCCTATCTAAGACTTGGAAAACCACTTTTTGGACAATAGGCCCCACTTGAATGGGTAATATGATCAACCCTTTAGATAACCTTTCTTCTTCATTATATGCTTTGATTGTGATTTTTCTTCTTGTATCAATGGCTTCATCTGAGTATCCTAGTGCACGAATCAGCTTTAAGGTACAAATATTTAAACCAACCCCTCCATCTATCAGGACACGCTTTACACAGTGTTTATGGATGAGGACTTCAATGTGAAGAGCGGAATTATGTGGATGGGTGAGTGATACATCATCATGTTCAGAGAATGAAAGGCAATGAGGTGCGGATAGATGTCCCACCATAGCTTGGAACTGACACAGATCCAGATTGTTAGGTACCGTGGTTGATACAAGAGCTTGTTCAAGAACCTCTTTGTGTGATGGGGAAATTTTTAAAAGTTCCAAGATGGATATTTGTGTCGATATTTTCTGCAATTGATCGATGAGATTATATTGATTAGAGGGAGGATCCACATATAGGGATGATATTGATGCTCCTTTCAATATAACTTTGGATTGTGCCCTTGTTGTGGCATTAACTGGTTGGTACTCTTTTTTCCCTTTGAGTGTGATTACATTAATTTGGTTTTCAGATTTTTCCATATGTTGTACCAAATTGGTAGATGTAATGTCATTGTTCAAATTGATTTGATTGCATAACTCTTCATCCTCTTTGGCAGCAGAAAAACAAAGAATCGTTGTGCCATAAACATAACCGACATTCTTGCCTTTGGTGTTTGCAGAAGAGGATTCTCCCTTCTGATAATTGGGTAGAGGATTTTTGAATGTTGTATGATCTTTGTTTGTTTGGTGTCCCTCTACAAATACTTTCTTTTGATCTATGAGGTCTTGTACTACATGTTTTAACTGACAACAATTTTCAGTCATGTGACCTTTATTTTGATGGTAGTGACAGTAATGTAAGTCATTCCACCATGATGGTTTGACTTGAGGGTCCCAATTTCTAGCCTCTTGTACTTGAATAAGTTTTTCGTCTATAAGTTCTTTGAGGACCGATTCCAATGATTGTCCTAATGGCGTGAATTTTCATTTATTGGATGGTCGTTGGAATGATTGGGTTTTTGTTTCTCCACTGTTTTGATTATTTCCTTGATCACTACTTTGTTTGACATTAAAACCATTGTTTTGTTTGTTTGTAGTGGTTGGCGTTAAGGTGAATACTGGTTTAGATGTGTGTGTATCAATCATGGTATCAGTATTCTTGTTCTTTTGCCAAAATCTTGGCTTTTCATTGTTGTTGTTAGGGGAATTGTTATTGTTTGAACCTTTAATGAAGTGTTTGATCATTCCTCTTTTGATTAGAGCCTCTTCAATTTTGAGCCCCTTTTCGATAACTTGTTCAAATGTAGATGGACATTGTAAATCCAATCTATAATTCATGTCATCCACTAAGTTATCAATGAACATCTCTATCTTCTCCTCTTCAGGAATGGATCTAGGGTATTTAGCAAATATCCTTCTCCATCGTTGGAGAAAGGAAAGAAACTTTTCACCCTTTGTTTGTTTGGTGTTGTAGAGTTCTTTTAAGGTTACCCCATGTTGGATGTTGAATGAGAAGTGTGTTATGAACCTATTGATTAGTTCTTCAAAGGATTGAATCCCAAGTTCTAATTTAGAAAACCACTCCATGCAAGTGTTTCCTAAGCTTCTTGGAAATAATCGTAGTAAGAGTCCTCGTGTGTGAACTCTATGCTCATGGCTCGAAATTCCCGTACGTGATCAAATGGATCGGTTCTTCCATTGTATTTGTTGTACGTTGGGTATTCACAATACCGTGGAAATGGTATCATGTTAATGCTTGAATCGAATGGATAAGGGAAAATGTCTTGTAAGGAATATCTCTTTGTTGGCCCTTGTTGGATATTTTGGAACTGTAATTGTAACTGTTGGATTTGTTTTGTCAAAGCATCTATTTGATTTGGGTTTTCCATACTAGTTGGCTGGGGTGTGGTCATTTCCTTGATTTGATTAACATGAAAGTCTTTAGGAAGCTTAGCACCTTTGTCAGCTAATAATAGAAGATACTTTTCCATATCTTGCTCTAGCATATTTTCCATAAATTTATGGAAATGAGGGTCTTGTTGAACTTTCTCGATTTCCTCTGCAGTTATTTCTTTCTCATGTGAGTTAGTGAGAGGATTAGTGTTGCTATATCATCCCCAAGGGTTTTCTTCAGCCATGGCTGCTATTCTTTTATTTTCCTCTTGTTGTTGTTTTTGATATGCTGATCGTGTGAAAATAGGCATACAAACGTTAGAGTTTTACTCTATACTTTGATCTTGGATTTTTGATTGAAGTGTCAAGGTTTTTGATTTAAAATCTGATTTAGTCTTATCTAGTTTCATGATGAAAGGATGATAAAATCCTTGATAGGGAAACTTTGACAGAAAATATCATATTTGGTGATAATGACACTTTGCAAGATGTTTCAAGATCTAGGTGTAAGGGTAAAGTTTTCCTTTTGTATGACCCTAGTGTTTTGGACTATGAAAAAAAATGTTCTGGATTGATGAAAACCTTGTTATCGATATGGGAAAACTGATAAAATATCTTGTCAACTCTCTATTTTTCTGACTTTTTGGAGTGCTAAAATAGAGCTGGGATGCACTAGAACAAAAACCTAAAGCGCTGGAACAGAGACCGTATGCGCTGAAACAAAGACCGTTTGCGCTGAAACAGAGACTTGATGCACTGAAATAGAGACTGGACGTGCTGAAATAGAGACCAGACGCGCTGAAACAGAAACTGGACATGCTAAAACAGAGACTAGAAGCGCTGAAACAGAGACTAGATGCGCTGAAACAAAGACCTGACGCATTAAAACAGAACCATGAGTTGCTAAGACAGAAACTATCTTATTCTATGAAACTCACTTGGTCTGGTATCGTATTGTATTGCTGGTTGTGGGATGTATTCTAGATGAATTCTTTGACTGTGATTGTGGTGTTTCCTAAGAGCTCTTCTTTGATAAAATGCTTGTGAATCTAAGGGAGCTACAACATAGTCATCCGTATAACCTCTAGAAAAATTGTGATACCTATGAATAAAAGTCCTATGTTGGAGTAGAACTTTCCTGCTTTGGTATAGAAATCACTGCTTTCTTAGAAGTTGTTTGTATGCAAGTGTTTTCTTTGGTTTTTTGATTTGTTTGGCAAGAGATTTCTTGACAAACTTGGTGGATACCCAATCTTGAATCATGAGAAATCCACAAGTGTTTTGATTTTGAGGATTTTCTTGTGATGATCTTATCTGAGTTTAATGAGAGAAAACACAGCAAGCAAGAATAGAATGGTTGTCTTTTAAAAATCCTAGAATCTAAACAGATAGTGTATGTTCTTAAGAATCAAGCATGATTTTTTTTATTTTTACTAGTTTATAACAAATAAGACACTTCAGATAGACTCACTCCTAGAGACAAAAGGTCATCGTTATATACTCGAACGGCCCACAGCTTGGAATTGCGTCGACTCACACAGCCATGTCACCCCCTAGAGGGCACCCATGTTTTTGTCTTTTCCAGGTGCGTACTCAAAGTGACGGAAGTGGATACCAGATCCCCTAAGAAAATAGTCCTTGGAAGTTATATGGTGATTGCTTGAGGGTAGATTCTTCCCCGCCCCTGTATCGCTGAGTATTACAATGTTTAGAAACTGACAAACGTGCTTCTAGTTCTAGGTTCTTAGATAGGGTTTCCGTTCGGAGCGGCAAATGGATAAACTCCCTCGAGAGACCTCCCAATCTTTAGAACAAAGATTTTGGGGATGGTTATCCTGCACACTTCCGTTGAAAGAGGGTTTCCCAAAATTCACATAAATTTTTAAGTGGGTTAGAATACCATGGCTTTTGGCTATCCCCACTCAGGTCATTCCCGTAGGGTGAGTACTTTTTCCCACTACGGTAGGCCTGTCTAAAGGTTTTAAAAAATTTGAAAATGCGTAAAGTAATAGTGAGTCTGGTATTCTGATACACCCAGTTAAGGGGAGAGCATAAACCTATCACCCAATCATAGCAGAGAAATTGTTCTTTTTAAAACCCAAAAGACAAGTTAGCTAATCTATATGGAGATATTGCTCCATAACAACATAATATTCATTTTTAATCCCACAAAATAAATATGAAGTTTCTATCCTAGGATTGATCAATTTTTATCTATTTCCATCCTAGGATTGGTAAATTTTATCCATTTCTATACTAGGATTGGCAAATTTTTTCCAAAATTAGACAAAAATAAAGTCTGGCCGCGGACGCATCGGATCCAGATTAAAAAAAATGCTTTTAAGGAAAAGGAAGCGGCGCACTAAAACAGTGAAGTGGCGCACTAAAACATAAACTAGGTGCGCTGAAATAGAAACCTGGAGCATTGAAACAGAAACCTGGCGCACTGAAACAGACCACCGACGCACTGCAAAAATTCATGGTTCCGCAAAAATTTTCACAGTGATAGAATTATGATAGAATTATAAAGGAAGCAATAATGATAATAATTAAATAAAACAAATTTTTTAATTTTGTTTATTTAATTAAGAGATAAATAATATGATGAAAATGATAATAATTAAATAAAACAATTTTTTTAATTTTGTTTATTTAATTAGGAGAGAAAATAGAAGAATTAATAATGAACTTAATATAAATAAATATTTCTATTTATTTTCTAAGTAGAAGAATTTAAGATTAATTAATCAAATAAGTTGTATTCAATTAATTAGATTCTCCAGACCATTTTTAGGTGTCTACAGGGTCATATCTTTGGGCCACTACTCTAAGTCCACATCAGGGAACACATTTGGAACAACCAGCTTTCCCATGTCGTACATCCATCCATTTGAAAAAGGATGAGGCAAATTCCTCTGTCCATACCATAATCTGAACATTTCTAAGCATGTGAGTGGAACCCTAGCATTAGCAATGTTGGAATTATTACACACCAAACCCTCCCTTAGGATTTTCCCTCGCATCAACACCAAACCTTTCTTGCTGTCATTTGTTGATAATGGAAATTGATCTAGGAAATCATCGTACAAGTTTCTTTTCAAATACTCAATGTGGCCAAAGTTCTACTTGGTTGGCACCATTTTAGACAAACTAGGGCCTCACTACAATGTTACACTTTAAGTGGCTATGACTAAGCAGAGATAGGAAATTATAGAGTAAAAATACCACAATTCCTCACAATTTATGATTAAACAATATCCTTAAAAAAAGATTTTAATGAACTCAGTGACAAGTATAGCAGACCCCCCCTTCCCAAATTTAGGTGCAGAATGACTGGGAAATAGAGAAAATTAACTCACAGCTTTTTTCACACAAACTCCAATTTCACCTTTGGCTCTGAAACTATTTTCAAAAAATACTTGGATGCTTTGTGATATAAATGAGATGAGTAAATTGATTTTATGTCGATCAAATTCTGCTAGCAGATGTCTCATCCGCTATTAAAGCTCACTCGCAAGCTACACGAATGGCTCCAACCATAATTTGATACATATTTAAATTTGAGTCATTGATCCTTTAGTTTGATCAAATCATCGACGACCATCTCCAAAACAGGCTGACATAATCGCCAACATGACAATAAAGGGGCCCACTATGTCATACACTGCGAAGGAATGTCATGTGGTGATTGCCCATGATATCACAATCCTTTGATTTACCATCGCGGGATGGCAGGCACCGTCGATCTTTTTACCATAAATCCTGCTCCTTCAAAAATGGTCGTCATCCTTTCCTTTAACTATCAAGCATTTTTTCCCTTAAAATCATAACATCTGCGTTGAAATAAAACACATGCATCTTACAAGTGCATTAGTAATTCATCCCATAATACATTTAAAACCAGCAAATGCTTTCTTCACTCCTTAGGCTTCATTGGATGAGACATGTGGTAGGCACCCACGACATCACGATCCCAAAATTCATAATCGCGGGATGGTGGGTACCGTCAATCTTGAAGAGACAGCTCATCAATGGTCATGCAGATTTCATCCTTTAGGAAGGGCACGTGGCACCCACCCATGATATCGTGATCCCTGTAATCCCTGATCGGGGGATAGAGGGCGCAATTGAACTCGTTCCTTTAACATAGTCACCAGCCATGTCGTTAACCTTTGAGCAGCTTTTCCAGTGAGATTATAACATATTCGTTGATTTAGAACATGTGTGTCTCGAGAACACTTTAGTAATCTGCCCCTTAATACATTTAAAGCCGGCTAGTGTTTCCTTTACTCTTTAGGCTTCATCGGATGAGACACGTGGCACTTGCCCATGATTTTGCAATCAACCCAAGCACCATCGCGGGATGGTGAGGAATGGCTAGATCAAATGGTAGTTGGTCAGTGATAGCTCAAATTTGATCCCCTGGATAGGACATGTGGAGCCCGCCCGTGATTTCGCGATCCTTCAATTCTCGATCACGGGATGGCGGGCACCGTTGATATCTACAGGAAATAGATCAACGACAACACTAAATCAACCCTTTCAAAATAAAACATTCATTAAAAAGAGAAGTGGGCATTACTAGGCGGACGAAAAATAAAAAAATTATATTTATAAAAGAAAAATAAAATAAATTTACAATTTGTTTTATAATTTCACTTTTAACTTTAAATGTATGTTCACTCATTAAGTTGTTTTTTTTTACAATCACATTTTTATTTTAGATGTTTGTTTATAAAATATAAAGATGCATTAAAAATATATTAGAAATATTTTTCTTTATATTATATAGCATTCATAACATTAAATTAACATAGAATAATTTCACAATATCACTTAACCAATCAAGAAAAATTTAATCATTACTATACAACATTATTCTCACATCAAACTAACAAATAAACATTGAAAACAAATTTATCTTTTTATATTATAACATTCATAACTTAAACCTTTTATACACAATATCAAGTTAATTATAAAAAACACATAAAATTATTTATAAGCAACTTAAATCTTTTAACAATTTAATAAAATATAATTGAATATAATTAAGAAAAATCTAATAAGAATTATAGATAAATTTATGAAATATTGATTTACTTATCAAGAAAAAATCAATGATAAATTTACTTATTATAGAAAAATTTACTTACCAATCTATTTTAACTGGTCATCAAGAAAAAATTAATCATTAGTGATTGCAACATTATTGGCACGTCTTTTAAACTGACAAATAAAAATTGAAAACACATTTATTTTTTATATTATAACATTCATAACTTAAACCTTTTTATACACTAACCCTAATTGAACCATAACCCTAACCCTAAAACTAACCCTTGCCCCAATTGAACCCTAACACTAACCCCAAGCTCTATCATAGAACATTAATCTTTACCCCCAACCCCAACCCTAATCTTAATTGAATCCTATACCTAATTTTAATTAAAGTCTAACCCTATTTGAACCTTAAACTTAATTGAACTCATGTTTAGGGTTAGGGTTCAATTAAGATTAGGGTTGAATTATGGTTATGATTAGGGTCAAAATCCAAATAGGATTATGGTTGGAGTTTAATTAAGGTTTCTATTCACATAGGGTTAAGGTTCAATTAGTATTCAATTTGGGTTAGGGATCAATTAGGGTTATAATTCAATAAGGGTTTAATTAAGGTCAGGGTTAAGGTTAGTCTTAAATTAGGGCTAGGATTGGAGTTAGGGTTCAATTACAGTTCTCTAGGGTTTTGATACAATTAGGGTTATGTTTCAACAATACCCAGGGTTACGATTATAGTTCAATTAGTGTTAGAGTTAGGGTTATAATAAGAGTTCAATCAGGTTAGGGTCAAGGTTTAAATAGTGTTAAAGTTAGGGTTGCAATAATAAAAAATTTCGATAATGATATGAAAAGGCATTCAATTGGATTCATATACAAATGCACAAATAAGAATTGGTAATTAAGAATTCTCTAAAACTAAAGTTATAACAACAAATACAATCCTTAGCTTAATCATTTGTTCTTGTTAGGGTTGGGATAAGAATTTAATGGGGCCAACCGAGACTTAGGAAATAAAACCCTACAGAGGAAATAAAGTATTAAAATAAAAGTTGGGTTTTAATTTTAATCCGGTGACGTAAGCCTAAGCCATTAACTCTAGTGGTCATGTCACCGATAGCTTAGCCAAAGCCTTTCATTAAATACTAACCATGCAATGTGTAGGTTTTCCAGATTCAAAGATACGGGAGAAGATCTCGATCGTACCCTACCAACTCACAGACCTAAGGTGTCGCCCTGTTATTTGGCGCAAGGTCAAAAAAAGGTAGATGTATGTCTTGTATGGAATGTGGGGCCCAATCTCTACTATTGAGCTCATAACCCATGGTTTTAGATCAACAACCAAGATCAAAAGCTAATGTAAATCTTCGTTGTTCCCTGCTAGGTCGTAGGAGGAAGATGAAGGTTCGTGAAGCATTAATGAATTATTCCTTGCTTGTGTAGTCATGTTGATCTCAATCTATGTGAAGATGTTGTTGTTGGAAATCATGAAGGGTGATCTTTGGATTCTCATCCAGCTCTAGTTAAACGGTGACAGTACATATGCCGCCAAATTGCCATGTTTACACATGCATATTTACTAAGCATTCATGAAGGTTTCCATTACCTCGCACAATAAATACAAGAGGAATGAACTGGTAATAGTGTCATTCTTGTAGCAATTAGAGCACTTTATGGGCCGAGTCTAATCAAGTTTGAGTGCTTGTCTAAGAAGATAAAATGAGTAAGTCAGTAAGGAGGTCTATTCATTTGAGCTCACAAAAGCTTGGTCCTGCTATTTAGGAAGGTGCTTTAGTTGAGCAGCAACGTCCTAGAATTACAACCTTCTACTGCTTTGGTTGCAGTAGAAGGTTGCAATTCTAGGACTTTCCTGCTCAACTAGTAGATGACAAAGGCAAGCAGTCGGCATGCTCTATTACTAGTGTCAGTAGGAAAATAAGGTATGGGCATGGCTCCTCTGGATGCCAACACTCACCCATTGACCTTACGAGCAACACTTTTGATGATGTAACCAAGATCGGCTCGGACTACTGTCGGTATTTAAGTCGCTTCAATCACGGTCTGCCCTCTGATGAGGAAATGATATCTATGGGCACATCAACTATTAAAACCCCAAGCAGACGGACTAGAACTGTATTGGGCAAGGACAAGAAAGAAGAGGAGTTTGAGGGTCTACCATATTGGGCAACAACTAGAAGTGGGCATGTATATGAATTTGTTGTGGTGTGCCTTCGTGGCAATTTGGTTGCCTAGTTTTTTTGCGTGGCCTAGCGACAAGGGGATTTTGATGACAATTTGGGTTCCCTATTCTTTTAGAATTCCCTAGTTCGTGTGCCACTATGTTTTGCAGATTCAACATGTGGGAAGTTTTGAAATGAAAGTCAAATGCAATGGATATTTTGTTCAAATGAAAATTTGTGGTGAAATTACATTTGAGCTTGAAGCTTGTTGCTCCCTTGTCATATAAAAGGGAATTCAAGGCTCATTTGTAGGGAGAGAACTGATGAAAGCTCTAGCTAGGTTTTTAGTTGAATATATGGGTAGAAAGATATTTGTCCTCTGATGAGGAAGTGATATATGTGGTGCCATTGGCTATTAAAACCCCAAGTGGATGGAATAGAATAGATAGCCTGTTTGAGTTTTGGATGAATATATGCAAATTATCTTAAATTGTATGCAGATATGACTTATAAGCATGAATACACATGCAATTCTAATATATTTTCTCTCCTTATGTGGATTTGAGTGAATTTTGAATGAAATGTTAATGAAGTTGTCATTCTTCTTTTGAGAATTTGTTCAATTGTGTGTCTATGTTTTTGCTTTGATTCAAGAAAATCAATTAAATACTTAAATGGAGTCATAAGTTTACAATTATTTACAAAGGATTTGATAAGTAGTAATATATCAGAGAATTGAGCTCCATAGTGCAAGGTATTATATGAGTAGTCCATTCTATTAAATTCTTGGGTCATTTCTGCTAACGGTAAATGGGTATGAAAATTTAACAAGATGAAAACCATGAAAATAAAAGTGAAAATAAAAAATTAACATAGTAAAAATGGCCAATCATGTGTCAAAAATGAAAAGAACCATTTGTTGTTACTCTAATATTTCAACCACATACTAAATTACCAAGTGCATTTTATAAATGTATCATGCAAGGATTACAATATTGGGAATCAATGTGAATGATTCTCATCAAGAAATTAGACAAGCTTTGAGATTGAAGGACCCGAGCTCTTTGTAGGTTTTCAATGAAGATTTAATTAGCCACTAATAGGAACAATAAGAAAATAGATAAATGTGAAAATAAATCCTAATCTCTAAGAGTGTTGTGCTAAGAATTACATACACATCTCATAAATTTCAATAGAGACATGAGAAACATTTATAGAAATAAAGGAAAGAAATAGCTATTTAGATAGTTATTAATCTACAAAAGATTAGGACCTACGTACTTCAAGAGATTAATAAAAATAAGTTTTTATTTATAATTTTTAAATTTGATAATTTTGAAATTATCATAGATGTAAAGTAAAGATAAAATATTTTTCAACAAAACAAATAATGTGATTAATCAAAAATAACATGATATTGCAAAAAATATAATAAATTTAAAAGAATACATATGCATAATTTTACATAAGCCATCAATAGTCTAAATATACCTACTTTATAAAAAAATAAAAAATCTTTAAAATGACTAAAAATTATTAAAACTTATTAAGCTCCATGAAAAAACACTACCTTCCATATAAAGAGTATACAACATGATACTTATAGAAAACAAATTATTTAGGATACCAAAAAATTGTTAAAAAATATAAGATAAGATAAAATTATAAATGAAATTAATCATATTAATTTCATAGTTAAAAAGATAATTCTATGGATCTTTAAATATACATATATAATAATCTTTAAATCTTTATTTAAAAATATATATATTATATTTTATAAACTTATACATTAATTTTTTTAATATTTAAGTTATACTAAAATCTAAGATGTTCAACATTCATTATTATTTTTAAATTATAATATTGATTAAAGTTATATAATTATATTTATAAGATTTAAATTCAATAATGAACTTAGAAAATATTAAATCAATCAAAATTGTTTCTATTATCCAAAATACTATATAAGTAAATTATAAACTATTATAATATAATATTTAAATTTTATATTTCAAATGTTAAATAATTCTAATGTTAAATTTTTATAATTATAAACTTACCTTTTAATGATGTTAGTAAGTTTTTAAATTAAAATTAGTTTTTCAAGTATATATTAACATACCTAGATATATTCACCAAAATCTATTATCTATTATTGATTATGTAATTTTGTATGTATAATATATTTAAAATAAAAATAAAATATATATATTTAAAAATTAAACAATATATTTTTAAATTAGAAATATATTAGAAATATTTTGAATGTATTCAACTATCAAAATATGATTTTTTAATATACCATTAAAATCACTAGTTGCCCTAATTTCTCCGCTTTTGCTCATTTTTAATGAATTTCCCCGGCCTTGTCAAATATTTCAAAATATGATTTTTTTTAATATACCATTAAAATCACTAGTTGCCCTAATTTCTCCACTTTTGCTCATTTTTAGTGAATT
This sequence comes from Sequoia sempervirens, assembly GCA_007258455.2. Taxonomy (NCBI): domain Eukaryota; kingdom Viridiplantae; phylum Streptophyta; class Pinopsida; order Cupressales; family Cupressaceae; genus Sequoia; species Sequoia sempervirens. Next base: position 47,892 of record VDFB02096545.1, on the reverse strand, counting down.
TCCCCCCGGCCTTGTCAAATATTTCATTTTAAATATTTTTCTTTGGAAGCAATGAAACATTTAAAATATATCGCACAAAAATTTCCTCGGGCCCCACCTTGTATAGTCCACGTGACACCCACCCACCCGTGATTTTGCAATCAACAAAAGCACCATCATGGGATGGTGGGTAACGACTCAAATCAAAGGACAGTTGATGAACAATTACAAAAATTTGATCCCCCAGATGGGACACATGTTGCCCGCCCACGATATCGCCATCCTAAAATTCTCAATCATGGGATGGCAGGCAACTATTGATCTTGAAGGCATTTTGATTGACGGTCAAATATTTCATTTTAAATGTTTTGCTTTGGAAGAAATGAAACACTTAAATTATATTGCACAAAAATTTCCTCAGGTCCCACCTTGTACAGTCCACGTGGCACCCACTTGTGATTTTGCAATCAACAAAAGCACCATCGCGGGATGGTGGGGAACGACTCATATCAAAGGACAGTTGATGAAAAGTCATGCAAATATGATCCCCAGATGGGACACGTGTCGCCCACCCGCGATATCCCCATCCTACAATTCTTGATCACGGGATGGCAGGAAACCATTGATCTTGAAGGCATTTTGATCGACGACAGCACGAATTTCATCCTTCTAAAAAATAAAACATTCATTAAAAGGAAAGGGAATATTACTAGGCAGATGGAAAACAACGACATAAGTTTTTTTAAAACTGTTGAGCATAGGGCCAACCAGGACTAGGAAAATAAAACCCGCAGAGGAAATAAAATATTAAGACCAAAGGGACCAGGCCTAGATGGAACGATGGGGCATAAGGTGTTTTTAAAACCATTCAAAAAAGGTAACGGTGAAATAGATCCCGACCAAGGCATTAGGTAAACACAAGGGTTTAAGATGAAGACAAAGCTAAAACCCCAGCCCTAAGAAATTTTCCAACACCATGAAAGACCAGTGACATAAGGTAGGGCATGAGTGAAAACATTAGGAACAAAATTTGAAGTTCCATCAGTACAAGCATTGGATAATTTTATATTAATAGTTTTTCCTATTACAAATATAAAAGGTGAGCACAATAAATAATATGTATTTTCCCATTAAATGTGAAGGATTTTCAAAAAAAATTAGTGTTCAACTATTAGTCCATTTTTGTTCAATATAAGTTTTATTTTAAATCATTATGTGTGTTTTTTATAACAACAAATAGATTTTTTCTGTTCAACTATTAGTCCATATGTGTTTTTTTTATAAAATAGAACACATAGAACAAAACTTGAAGTTCCATCACTACCCATAACCCTAAACCCTAAACCATTAACCCTTAACCCATAAACACCAAACTCTTAAACCCTCTACCCTCTCTCTCTCTCAAGTCTCTCCCTCCTACCCCCTCTCCCTCTCTCAGGTCTCTCTCTCAATTCTCTCCCTCCTACCCCTTCTCCCTCTCTTAGGTCTTTCTCTCACTCACTCACTCCCTCTATCTCTATCCTCCCCTTAACCTTAAACCCTTAAACCATCTACCCTCTGCCCTTAACCCTCCCTCCTCTATCTCTCTCCCTCCCTCCTCTCTCTCTCCCTCCAAGTATCTTCAATATCCTGCCCTCTCTCCTCTCTTAGGTCTCTCTCTCTCCTCCCTCCTCATCTCTATCCTCCACCTTAGCCAAGCCCTTAAACCATATGCCCCCTACCCTTGCTCTCCCTTCCTCTATCTCTCCCACTCCCTCCCTCTCTCTCAAGTCTCTCCCTCCTACCCCCTCTCCCTCTCTCAAGTCTCTCTCTCAAGTCTCTCTCTCCTACCCCTTCTCCCTCTCTTAGGTCTTTCTCTCACTCACTCACTCCCTCTATCTCTATCCCCTCTAGCCTTAACCTTAAACCCTTAAACCATCTACCCTCTACCCTTAACCTTCCCTCCCTCTATCTCTCTCCCACTCCCTCCCCCTCTCTCTCTCTCTCAAGTATTTTCAATATCCTACCCCCTCTCAGTTTTTGACCAAATTGATGAGCATATATCCAATATTTCAATACAATTTTATGTCCTGCCTATAGAAATCTATATTTATTCACATATTCCACCCAAACTCAATCTCTCCAAGTGATGTGTAGGCAAGCATATATGCAATATGTGATGTTTCTGCTAGATGATACTTACAATGATCTCCACCAAGCATGCTTGTAAACTCATGACAATGATGTACAAGATTTTCTTCCATGACGATATTGTTAGCTACATTCTTCCTTAATGAAATCTTTAGCTATTTTAAATTAGAATTTAGAATCATCATCCAAGGTTGGGATATGATACAGGAAGAGATCCCACTTTTCTTCTCTTTTTTGTCTTCATTTTCCTCCACGAGCATGTTTTCCCAAGAGGAAACCAAGGAAGCCTTGATGGTATCAGGATTATCATAAGTTTATCCATAACCATCTTCAATCTTCATATTATGTTTCTTTTCCTTCTAATTTTGCATGTTAAATGAAAAAACTTGGTTTTACACCTTATTTAAGTCATTTAATCCTTGATTTTTGTCTCCAATAGATTTATTCAAATCTATAGACACCATCCAATTGAATTATGAGATTCCTCTCTTCTTCTATTAGGATGTAAGAAAAATCATTTGAGAGGATTTTTGGATCTTAGCCATTCTACTTTCAAGGAGATCCTTTCTTTGAAAAGGTTTCTAAAGACTTGGATATTCCACTCTTTTAGTCTGAGTTTTATGAATGTTAACTTTCAATTGAATATGCACATCTTAGTGCAATGATCAACTGTTTGGGTGAGCCAAGAGTCAGTGACAACCATTTCAAAGTTTGAGTTTTCCATCTACACTTTTTCAAACTTGAAAGGCACTCTTCTAGGGAATTTGTCCTTGTCTATGAGCCTATAATCTGAACCAGCTTCAAATAGGGTTACAATTAGGGTTCAAATAGCTTTATGGTTGGGGTTAAGGTTCAATTGATTAAAAATAAGCATCTTCAGAAGAAGGATATCTCTTAGTGTACTTTACATATATTTTTAAAATATAGGTATGCTAGTGATAATACCCAGTCTTACCACATATTTATACTATATATTGTAAATAAATAGTCCAAATGTAAATAAAGAAAAAACCAAATGTTGATAAAAAATGGACCCATACTTGAACACATGAGAACCTCTAAATGTTATATGAAAAAAACATAAATACATTCATGAAGAAGTGAAATAAGTATTTTTTTCAAATAAAATATCACAACTCTCCACTATAAGTATATCATTTAAAAAATAAAATGCTCATTTAATAAAATAAGACACTCATTGAAACAAGTATTGTTATCATAGTGAAAAAATATTGTTCTTATGTGTACAAAAATTGGGGTAGCAATGTACAAGCATTGGATAATTTTATATTAATAGTTTGTCCTATCACAAATATAAAAGGTGAGCACAATAAATAACATGTATTTTCCCATTAAATGTGAAGGATTTTCAAAAAGTTTTAGTGTTCAACTATTGGTCCATTTTTGTTCAATATAAGTTATATTTTAAATCATTATGTGTTGTTTTTATAACAACAAATAGATTTTTTGTGTTCAACTATTAGTCCATATGTGTTGAATATAAAAGGTAGAGATATCAAAGATTTATGGTTATCAATAAGTATTTGGTCTCTCTCTCTCTCTCAGCTACCCCTATTTTGAAGGAGTTAGTTTCTCTCTTCCTGATCTCGTTAATATTGTCTAATTATTTTAAAGATATGAAGGTCATAACACAACTTTTTATTCAACCCAGTAATAGCTTGGTTAATGAAACTTGACAAAAGCAACAAAACAATTGCTACATTTGGCATTTCATGTTGAATGAAGAGTGGTGACAATAATCTACTTATAGTTTAATAAAACACTATTTTTATAAGAAGGCTTGACATTAGAAAGATAAGTGTTACTTATAGTATAATAAAACACTATTATATTTTTACCAACATATACTATTGTATGCTTGCATGGATTCTTAGTTAATAGATGGGGAGATAGAGATCGATGGGGAGAGAAAGAGAGAGAGATAGAGATATATGGGAAGAGAAAGGAAGAGAGGTGGAGATAGAGAGTCGATGGATAGGGGGGATAGGGAGAGAGAGATGGTGAGAGATAGAGAGGGGGAGATAGAGAGGGGGAGGGAGAGAAAGGGATATAGGTAGAAAGAGATAGAAAAAGGAGTAAGAGGGAGATAAAAAGAGAAATAGAGATAGAGATATAGAGTAGGAGAGATGGAGGGAGAGATGGAGTGAATGAGAGAGAAATTGGGGAGAGGGAGAGATAGCTCAATAGATAGAGGGGGGAAGAGGCGGGAGTGACATAGATAGTGGGAGATATAGAGAGCGACAGGGAGAGATATATCAATTACCCTCCCTATATCTCTATCTATTCATCTTTATCTATTTATCTCTCTACCCCTCTATCTCTTTGTCTCCCTTTCTGTTTGTATGTTTGTCATTATCTCCCTCTCTCTCTATATTTTCTTCCCTATATTTATCTTTGTCTCCTTAAGTGTGCAATGGGTACATTGAAGAGGTCTTAAAGGAGAACTATCATATCTTTAATCAAATGGCATGCTACCTTGAGCATAACTCCCCAAGGACACATGCCATCCTTGGATTTTTGACATGAAACAACCAATCAAAATTTAGTTTCTCTCTCTCATATTAATATATATTACTATTATATTAAATATATATTATATTAATTATATTTTGTATTATATAAAAATATACATATTATTCATTATTAATTATAATAATTTTATACGTATTTAATAATTTTGTTAAAGAATATAATATTTAATTATAATAACTTGAATAATTATATTATTTATTATGTAAACTATAGCTAATATATACTTGACTATATTGTAGAATATTAAAACCTAGCTAAATGGCACCAAAATTTTGAACTTAATTAACATACTATAAAAGCTAACGAAACCAGGTTGTAGCTCGTCAAATTGGAGAAGTGAAAGGTCAATCACTGGAAGAGTCCGGAGTAGTGAAAAAAGGTCAATGTCCGACTAAGGAAGAGTTTGGAGGAGTGAAAACAAGGTCAATACCAGTGGCCAGGAAGAGTTTGGAGTTAAAACAAGGTCAATACCGCACCAGAAGAGTTTGGAGGAGTGTCAAGGTCATTATCAGCTGAGGAAGAGTTTTCAGGAGGAAAATAAGGTCAATACCAAAACCGAGGACGAGGTTGAGGTGGGTCACATAAAATCGGCGACCGCTGAATGAGTGCAATATGTTTGGCACCCCATCTCTTTAACCTTCAATTTTCATGCCTAGTTTCAAAGATCTTCTTGTACATTGGCACCCCCATTCTCAGAAAATGGTATAAGATAAGACAAAAAAATAAAATAGCTTATACGTAACATATCCACCTACAACCCCATTCAAGTATTTTAATTAATTCCTTGAATTAAACACAAAACAAGAATCATACACACCACAACAGTGAGATGAACTAAACAACCCTTGATCATTTTATTCAAAATTTAGATATGCTTGTACAATGGAGAGACATGAGTTTGAATTAATCATATCAATTCAAATGCTAGTACTGTCATTAAACATCAAATCCCCATGAATTCAAACCTACTACAGAATGACTCAAAACCTAAATTGCATTTTCCCTAAAACCATCAGACTTTACAATTTTCTCTGCAACTTCATCTAGACTCAACCAAAAATATCTAACTTGCTAATCCATACTTCTGGCCTTGAAATCCTTATTATAGAAAAAAGAGGAGCAAACAAGCATCGGGCTAGAAAGCACACGTGTCACCAACCAATTGGAGCGCCTTGTACTCTTCATTAGTTGGCCAATCAAAATTGATCACCTCATTCACCTTGAAACTATAAGGTTTGTACTTAACTGCCACCTGATTCGCTTCTCTTTCAAAAGACTCCAAGAATGAGTTGGTGCTAATTATTTTTTCCATACAGCTCACCAACAAATCATAATCTGAGTTACCCTATTTTTCAAGGTTTTGTAGTCCAAACATGATATAAAGTGTCTCTTACACTTTTTGTGATTATTGTAGCTTTTGTAAGAGGCCCCATGGATACTGTTGTAATTGTAGGATGCATGAATAGGGCTTAGGATGAGAAATAAAGAAGGAATAGGTGTTGTCCTCAATAGTTTTGTGAAGAAAAGCATGTGAAATGAGAGGTTAAAGCATAGGTTTCAACAAAACATGTATGGGAGATCTAATTTTATGAATTTTTATCCATGTGCAGACCTAATGGGTTGTTTCTGAACACTGAATATAAATGATACGCACACACACACACACACACACACACACATATGTATGTATATGTATTTTTAAATGTAAATGTAAATGCAATTAGTGGATGCTCTCCTAGAACAATAAATGCAACATATCTTTAAAAAAAAATATATCTATGTATATAAATGTGTATTTCTAAATGCAAGTGTAAATGCAAAGAGCATATGGTTTTGTAGTGTTATAGATACAACATATCCATAATTTAATGTAATTGAAATTCTAAAGTCTTCAACAAATATAATATGAAATTGATCAAACTATTAAACTACATGAGAAATAAATGAAAACAGTAAATGCATATGTATGTGTATTTGTAAATGTAGGTCTAAAATAAATAAGAATAATGAAAATTATAAAAGAATACAAGGAAAGGTCTCCTCCCTTCTTGGTAGTGATAACCTCTTCCACACACAACCCTTAAAAATTATGAATAGAGGAATATAATCTTTGAAGAACTCAAAGTTGATTCTCTCCTACCTGATGCAATTAGTCATTTTATCCTTACAAACATTTATAGTGATTACTAGAGGCACATAGACCACTTCTTCATAATAGAAGAATTTGATCATACTTTTCCAATGATGGCATTATGAGAAAACCTTAGGTTAAATGAATAATTCTTAGCTAAGTTCTTTTCAACATGTCCAACCGTATAAGAGAAGACCGCTGCTATGTGTACCTAGATACCATGGAGAAAGGCTAGTCTTTTAGCTCTTTCATCAATCATCCTACCTTAAAACATACCAAAAACATCCTAGCAATTAGACATAGGAAGATTTAATATGACTTAAAAAAATTATTGCCAAAGCTAAAACTTATGATGACTTAATCCAGGCCTAGTACACACTCCTCCCCATTAACCACTTAGACATATGGAAATTAAATGTAAATTTGCTGCTATTTTTAGTCATGTAGGTGTCCAATAAACCACTTGGTAGTGTTTCCTTTCAAGTTTATTTACTTAATGAAGAGAAAAAGTCCTTTGATTACAATTAGAAAATACATTTGAGGCCTTGGTTGTGTAACTGGTGGACCATAGTCACATTTAACACTTGTTACAAAGTTTGGGAGTTAAAATGCTAAGTAGATTTGATTTGTGATGGACACATTTGGACGGTAGTAACAATAGCTTGCAATCTATCAAGACTTGATTACCTTATAACCTGTGAAATTCTAGCGATGAAATGATAGATTAATCATAATGTCACCTTGGGATCACATCACCATGAAAGAACTTCATCCAACATCCTTATGAGTGCAGGTACCACCAAAGAGGTATTTGTCAAATCTGTCTTCCTCGAGCGAGGAAAATTCAGGAAGAGAAGAGGAAACTGAGACATGTAGTATGTCTAAAAGAGGGAGATCAACTAGAGGTCAAAAGATTAGAAGAAAATTCTATAAACAAATGGAATTTTTTCTTGTTGAAGAGGGGTCATGTTCTTATGATGATGAAAGCATAGGTGATGTCAAGGTTCCCTTGAGGTACAAACATCTACAGAAACAATGGGTACCCAAGGAACTTCCTCCAATAAACATCGATTTTTGTGTCAATGAGAGGATATATCGCATAGCACCATCATCATTACATGGTTTGGGCCTATTTTCCATTGATGGAATAAAGGTATGTTACAAAAAATTTACTGAATTGATGGAGTATGTTGGACCCTATTATAGTTACAAAGATTGGATGAAACTGGTTCGATATACATGAAGTATGTGTAGGTATGCACTGTCAGCAAATTATATACAACTAAAAGATAAGGATCAAAATAAAGGAATGGCTATGTACATTGATGGAAGGCCAAAAGCATTAGGGAATATTGTAGGGTTTATAAATAGTACACAACCTGGGTCAACAAATAAGCAACACAATTGCATATTCGAGGCACGCGAGGGAAACTGTGTATTCGTATGTGCAATAAAATCAATAACTACAAGGGAGGAGTTGCTAATCAATTACAATTTGAATCACTTAGTTACAAAAATAGTTACTATGGGGGTGGTATGTACTATGTACCATTTTACCCAACCTCCAATTAATGACTCCAATATACCATTTTATTCTTATATTTTTTTTCATAAGTCTATTGGTTTCATTTTGGTAATGTTTTTTTATATTTAATTTTTGTCATAGGGGGACATTGATTGTACAGAGAAGGCTCTGGCCTAGAGCACAGATCGTGATGTATCTTTAGGGGCTTCTACCCAATAGGTTTACCTCATTGTAATTGTACAAATTAGATACGAGAAAAATGTTTTATTATTATATTTTTTTCATAAGTTTTTTGGGTTAATTTCGATAATATTTTTAATATTCTTGTTGCAGTCGATTGATCGAGGAAAGGCACTAGAAGTAGAGGAGACCATCCATAGTGAGGTGCAGTCAATATTTTGTGATGATGACATGGCTTATTCAACAAACCCTTTCGATACGATAAAGAAGCTCATGAAAAAATGCAATGAAGAAATGACTAAGTTGATGTTCAAAATGCCTCAAACAGATGAGATAAGAGAGAGGGTTAAAGTATTGACAGAGATTACAAAACTTGCAAGTAAGCTGTCATGAGGTCTTTAATTATAACATAAGTTCATTCATGGTTTTATATTTTGTACTCTTTTATGTCATGAACTAAAATATGTGTTGTTTTTACAGGGTTATTTTCCTCCTCATGATGCTCCTAGCCATGATCAGGGTACTACAAGTGCTTCTCAAGGAGTAAGGGTTGGTACAAGTGTCCATCTTGATCTTCTTACACATACATCACATTATCTGACCCCATCATCCATGCCTATATTGTCGTCTGAAATATCAAAAACACATACCATGCAAGCATTCGTTAATGCACCCTCTGGCAGTGAACATATACCACAACATGTGTCAGGTCAGGACATGTACCTAGGGATGCAGAGGCCACTAGTATTGGTGATGCTTTAGCAGCATTTCCTGGATCTTCTCGTATTACTAGTATGGGAATATTGCTGGTCACACTTGTGCTAACTGAGGATTTTGTTCCCATAAAGATAGAGAAGGTCCCAGGTACTTTAAAATGTTTTAATTATTATTCTATATAATCCAATTGAAATTTACTTATTGATCACTCTTTTTAGACTATTGATCCCATGATCATTTTGCAGGAAATGAT